>CATIWM010283326.1:0-24114 GCA_949671775.1 Mallotus repandus
ATAAAATAATAATAAAATAATAATAGTAATAATAATAATAATAGAAAAATAAGAACAAAAATAAATAATAATATCAAAATAAAATAGCTATGAAATAATGATAATAAGAGGAAGAACAAAAAAAAATAAAGAAAGACCGTAAAAATGAAAAAAAAAATTGAAGATGAAAAGTGCCTAAGTTAAGCGTGAAAAAAAAAAAGACTCACGAAAAGTAAGTATGAAAAAAAGTTGTCAAACATTAGTGATTTTTGTAAGTGATTCAGTTATCTGTTTGGAAAACACATGATCTCGAGACCCATTCTACTAAATTTTTTTAGGACGATTCGGTTCAAAAAAAGTCAAACAGTCAGTGAAAATTTTTGACTCAATTTTTTAGGATGGTTTGAATTCTTCATGATCGATACACAGCCCTAGACTTAAGATTATGAAATTCATCCACTTTTCACTATATTATTAAATTTTAATAACTTATTGGGTTATTGTTTGTTTGCAATTTTTCTATTTAAATAAAAATATTATTAAGTGGAATATTACAACTAAACTTTGCTTTAACTAATGAGCAGAAAGCATAATATCGTTCTCTGTTTTTATATTAATTATAGAAAATAAAAATAATTCCATAATAAAATAGCAAATTTTGTATCTGAATCTCATATTGGTTGTGTATGTTTATTCACAATTTATTTTCTTTTTAAACAATTGTAATTTATTTTTTTAATTGATATAAAAATTAGATGATATAAATATTGATGAAATGTATGATTCGAATCTCATACCTTATAATACCTTTGAAGGAAATTAATCGTTTGACTATTAAGTTATTGACTATTTTATTTTACCTATTCGTCACATTATTTGATTATTTTGTTGTAATTTCTCTATTTTGAATTATATTATCTAATTAAACGTTACTTTTCTAAAATAAATATATATTGACTTTGGTCAGTTGTAATATAATTAATCATGTGATACAAAATGCATTTTTATATTTTATCCAATTTTATTTGAACGATTTGATTATATTTTAAAAATTACTTTCACACTTTTATAAAATAAATTTGATATTTATTAAAAAAAATTATTATTTTTAAATAAAATTAGATGGAATTAACATAATTCCTAAAATTAAAAGAGTAAATTTAATTGACTTTAAAAATGATATTTAATTAATAATTGACACAAAATTTTAAATAGAACTTATCACTTTCTCTTATCTTTCTTAATAGAAACTTTTATTTCCACTTAATGTATACGGGGTAATCAATGGTCGATTAATATGTAATTTGAATATTAAAAATTTTATACATATACAATGAATAATTGATAAATAACCTAATTTAAATATGTTAGCCATTTTAATGTTTATTGACCCATATTTATAAACCAAACCTTCTATGAGCATTGTGGTTGATCAGGGACGTCTCCACTTTTTTTTTTCCAATTCTATTTGTGTTATGTTAAAAAAAAAAACAAAAATGACAGTAAGTGTAGTAACAGACGTCCCTTGTGTTATCAACATCACAGCTAATGTCATTTAATTTGCAGCTAATTGATGTTTACAATACAATGTCAGGTCTACAAATTGAAATTGTAAATTTTGTCATTTAGTTTAAGGAATGGTAGCTTTCGCGCCTTTCCTGCCTGTTGAATTTAATTGAATGATGTTGACTGATAAAATTTATTTTGTCATTTAGTGTGGGGATATATATCAACTCAGATTTTGATAATATTGTATGGACATTTGATAATATCTATTTAAAGAGAGGGTGTTTAGATAATTTTATATAGATACCAACAGTACTGTTAGTGTTGCTACTCGCAACATAAATGATTATCAACATAAATGATTATCATTTTTTAGAAAATATTATGTTGAAAAAACATCATGTCATATAGAGGGACAACAAAAGCAACTTGTAAAAGTAAGACAAAAATATACATCAAAATTTTTAAGGGTATATTAGTATTTTTCCCTATAGTTTTTTATATTATATTTAAATTTTAAAATTTATATTATCTCCGCATTTTATTTTCTAAAATTATACTATTTACCCCTTTCATCAAATTTTTCATTACAATTACCGTTAACTAACATGACAATTATCAAGTAAATATTATATACCCCCTTTGTTTGAATATATTATACTATTTGTCCCCTCTATATGAATATATTATATTATTGGCCCCTAATATTTAAAATTCATATTTTTTATTATTAAAGTAATTTTCTTTGAATATAATTTAACAATAATAATTATATCATTTACATAGAAAAATATAAAATGCTTTATTTTAATTTTATATAATTAAAATTTTAATTAAATACCAATTAATTAGCATTAATTTTAAAATATATCTACTTAAATAATAACTTAAAATATTTATGTTGCATTAACAAACTTAATCAAATCAACTATCTTTTTAATTTTGATTCTTTATTTTAATTGTCAGTTTCAATTGTTGGGTATACAAATCAAATTATTTAAAATTATTAATTTTGTTCATAAATATAATTTATTTACTAATCTAAATGAATATTTCAAATAAAAATCAACTTTTACAGTTAAAAAGATAATTTATTCGGCTAATTTTTCAAGAAATATAAATATTTTAAGTTGATATTTAAGTAAAGATATTTTAAAATTAGAAATAATTAATTGTTATTTGATTAAAATAGTGATTAAATAAAAAAAATAAAACTAACTATTTTATTTTTATTAAAATATTTTTCATAAAATTATCATTTTTATGGTCAATTAATGATAATTTAATTTAACATACATTTTGTTAAACAATTAGTTTAATAATAAAAATATGTTTTGTAAATTTTAGGGGCAAATAATATAATATATCAAATACAAGTGGCAAGTAGTATGATATATTCAAGTATAAAGGAGCAAATAGTATTTATTTGATAATTGTCATGTCAGTTAACAATAAATTTGACGGAATGGGTAAATAGCATAATTTTACAAAGTAGAAGGGAAGATAATATACATTTAAATGTTAAGGACCAAGTAGTATAATATAGCAAATCACAGGGGTCAAATAGTAATTCACCTAGAAATTAATATAATCAATATATTCAAAAAAATATAAGAAATTCAAATAATGAAATGCTAAAATATGACATTTTAATATGCTAAATTGAAAATCTAAATGAATTATAAGAAAAAAAATCAAATTTCCAAAGTGTAAAAATCGCAAATTTAAAAAGTGTAAAATAAAAATTCAAATTTTATTCGATAAATAATAAAAGTATTATTTTATCTATACAGAAATTTAATATTATAAACTTAATAACTTGTTATAATTTATTATAATTTTATAACATTTTATTTAAACAATTATAAAACACTTTAACATTTTATCATACTAAAGTTTTCTTTACATTAAATATAATTTTATAAAATATTTTTAAAAAAATATAATCATTATTAATCATAATATAAAAATCTATTAATTTTTAGTGAATTCTAATAAAATTTTCAAAATATTAGAAGCACTATTTTTCTGTATGAAAATCCAATATTATAATTTTAGTAAATTTATTATTTACTAAAATTTTAATAAATTTTATGATTGAAAAATTACACATTATTTTTATGATTTTTTTAATGTTAATATTATTTTCTACTTTAAAATAATTGCATATAGTATATTTTATTTTATTTTATTTTATAATCAGATAATAAAAATTTTAATCAACTCAATTTTAGTTATTTTCTTATTAAACTTTAACAAAGAATTAAAAATAATAATAGTATCTATGTTTTAAATTTTGATATTAGTTAATTACTAAAAAGTAAATTATTTTAATTAATTAATTTCTGAATTCTTTTCTTAATAAATTTTGATTTAATAAAAATTTTAAAGATAATAACACTATTATTTTATCTACACAACAAATTTGACAAAGTTATAACACAATAATTTACAAATTTTAATTAATTTTTTATTTGAATAATTATTCAATACTCTTTCAATATTTTTAATAGTAACTTTTTATTTTAGAAATGCTTTTATGTAAAATTTTTTTAAAAACAACCACAATTAATATTAATTCTTTACATTATTTTTATTCGCTAAGATATATTTCTAATTAATTATTTCATAAAATTAATAATTTATTTTAGTTATTTACTATTAATATTATCAAAATTACATTATCTAACCTAATTCGAGTAGTGTTTCTCCAAGTTTTTGGTGCGTGTCAAAAGATTGTTGGTGGATTTGTGTGAGCGTGCCAGAGGAATATTTTCTTAAAATAAAACTTGACTTCTTACGGATGAATTATGGATTCCCACACTCTTTTTCCACAATTTGTTTGGATCTCAAGCATATGAAATAAAAATTAATGATAAAAGCTATTGAATAACAAATGGAAATTGTATTAACTGAGACTTAGTACAAGCTGAAAGATAATTTGCTTTGAAATTAACAAGAGAGTTACTATAAACAAGAATTGAAAATTTGCTAAATATTGTCTGAATAAAATTTGGCTTAACAATGATTGATTTATTAGAATTAATGATGATTGGTTGTTGATGATGATTGTTGTTTGTGTAGATTGTTGTTGATTGGTGAATGAGCTCCCTTAGTCCTTGGTGGATCCCTGTATTTGTAATAAAAATGCAGACTTCTCCAATAAGCTTTTCTCTCAATCTGTCATCAATTGGAGAATTGAATGTCTGTAACCTTTACCCTTTGGTTCACTTCCGTAAGTCTTTTAGAGTCACATTTCTTTATTTCATTTTGGAATCTTCTTGCTTTGTCACCAAGTTGCCTCTTCAATAGTCAGTTTCCATCTCCAAAATCTTCTTGTCTTAGCCATTAAGTCATACTAGTTATGGGTTGGGCTTTTAATTATTTTTGGACTTTAAAATTTTAACTAATCTAAATTGGGTTAATAATTTAATGGTTTCAACATATTTCAACTCAAAATTCAAATATGGCCCAAACAATGCCCCTCTAAATAATTAGCTTGAGGCATACCCCAAGCTAATTTACATGTACAATAAAAAGGCCCATAAATGTAGTTTAAACTCTCTTCTCCAAGGCCCAGTACAGAGAACACCAATATCTACAAGCTATTATAAATTTTCCTACGTTTCCCTAAGCTCTCAAGCTCAACTAAGTTCATCTTTTTTCTCAAAAAATTCAAATTCAAATTTTGAAGAAATTAATGAGATGCTCGTTAATTTCCCAACTCCCCAAGAAAAATCAAGAGTTTCTACATCAAATTCTTCCCAACCTTTGTCTATTTCCCCAAATTACTTTCAAAATTCAAATATCCAATAATTTGCTCAAAAACCTTGATACCTAATTTAATTTCTTCATTTTTTCACAACTCCCATAGTCCAAAAATCCTTGGCTTTTATTTTCCCCAGACTTTTTCTTCTCTTTTTTTTTTCTTTTTGCTCCTTCTTCCTCTCTTTCTCATTTTTCTCTCTCCTTCTACCTCTTCGCCATTGCTTACTGCTCTCGTCGAGTAGCAAGTCGCGCTGACAAATGACTTTCACGGGCATCCCAAGGCTGCAGCTCCATCCTCTTCTTCGATTAGAGTCCCACGTCTTGCCGAATTCGCAATCTTTGCAACACATCCTAGCCATTTCACATTAAATCTCCAAAGAAATTCTCAACAAACTCAACTTAAAAGAAACCCAAAAAAAAGGTAATTTTTTTTATTTTCTTTGCTCAATGTCAAATGGGTTTGTTCTTTTAGGAATCAATTTGAAGATTGTTGTCTATTGTAATTGATGTGATTTGTGTCTATGCCTTGTGCTTGTTGAATTTTGTTAAGATATTGAAAGTGAAATTTTTTTTGTTCTTGGAAAAATGCAATATTGCTTGACAATATTTCCAGATATAATGATCAAATTTTGTCCAGTCGAAGATTCAATATGCTAATCGGCATTGCTCCAACAATTGGCATTTAGATAACTTATCTTGCTCTTTAGCTGAAAATTTGGTGTATTTAATTTATCGGCTTTCTTTCTCTTGAATTTTGCCAATTTTATGTGGGAACTTTTCACTTTGATCATGGCAAAATGTAATTTTGGCTTGGGGAATATGTGTTTAATGGCAATATTTAAACCGAAAAGATTGAATTTGCAAACTTTAATAAGCTTTTAGCCCAAATTGATTTAGCATTTGGTTTGATGATCTTGGCATTTACACACTTGTTCTTTTCTTAGCCAAAATTTAATTTAATTTTTTAGCTTTGAAAACCATGAATTATGAAAATTTGTGATCTTGAAAATGAGGCATATCTTTGTTTTGCGAAAACAAGCATTTAGTCATGACCAATTTGATGCTTTGTTTAACCATGGGTGATCTTGGAGCAAGTGGTCATGTTTTGCTTTCTTTAGCTAAAATTTTCAATTAGCTCTATTTGGCCAATTGTTATTGATGAGTTAAGTACTTCAACTTGATGGCCAAGAAAAAAAAACACATTCCCATGGTTATTTAATAAAATTCAGAGCATACCCAAAAATTTTGAATATTTTGCATTATTGAATGCTTTTGTATTTTATTAATTTTTATAAGAATATGCATCATTTTGCTCAAGGTTTCCATGTTCACTCAAAGTTGGTTCGTTACGAATTATTTTAATTTTAGCCGAAATATAAGGGAATTTTTTTGGCTTTCACCAAGCTTATTTGCAATTTTTTTTTTTTTGCATATTTTGAGTGGAATTGAACCTCTTAACTAGCTTTGGAATTTATTTCAACAAAAAATGCGAAAATAATGGTGTGAAAAACAAATATTGTTTTTGGAACCAAAATCTCTCTAATCTAGATGTAATGTTGGCCCTTAAGACCAAAATAAAATGCAATTTTTCACCAAAATTTAACTCTGCCTAGATCTTTTTGGTGAATTTCATGGAGCCAAATTTCCTTTATGCCAAGCCTAGCTCTTACTTAAGCATAAACTCTACGGCCAATAATATTGCTTTAATTTGTTGCCAAAAATCCAAGATATTTTTAGCAAGATTTTGATGAACTCAATTAATTCCTTGGCCATTTTTCTTCACATGTCTTGGCTCTAATATTTATGTTTGTTTTCCATCTTACTTGAACATTATTTGCTTAAGCCAATCTTTTTAGATCACAAATGATGGCCAAATTGAGGTTGTCCCCACTCTTAAGCCCATTTTCATGCTTCTAAGTTTAGTTCAACACTTGTAATAGATATTCATTTTTCAAGGCCTTAAGGCCTTTGTTGTTCATTTCAGCACTTTAAAATGCACTTTCACCTGGTTTTAATATTTGCACAAATTTTTGTCAAAATTTATCTTCTTAATTTTCAAATTTGCATTCTCAACAGGGTTTGGGTATGATAAAATGGATTTCTCTTTGCCTAAAATCTAATTAAAACTCATAGGTAAATCACAAAACTTTACCATGAATTTCCATTATAGCTTAATTTTGAGGCAAGAACTATTTGAGCTCATTAGGCCAAAATAACCCTGTCAACACTCATCCTTAGCTTGCACCTTCATTTAGAAAATTGGCCTTTCTTGTTCTAGGAAAATAGAAAAAACACATTGCTACTTTTCTTTGAAACACGTTTCCATATTTATTTTAGGAAAAATTTGCAAAAATTTATTCTCTTGTGGAATTTATTTATTTATTTCGGCTTTTATTAAACCAAATAAAGCGTTTCTTTAGATGGTCACATTTATCTATCTTTGTAAATTAATTCTCTTGGGGAAAAAGGTGCTTTACTTATTTCCTTTGCACATTCTACATGTTCCAACATTTATGACTTAGTGAAACATTTTATTATAGCATAGAAAAAATAAATTAGCATGTGGCCATAATCACTTATGTCTCAAACCATACTAATTTTTTTCACACTTGCATGTATATTTATTTTATTTTAGCAGTAAATTGCCAAAATACTGTCTACTCTCATGGAAAATTATATTTCCAAGGCAATTTCATTTAATGGCCAAATTAGTTACTTATTTAGCCTTTTTATCTTGTGATTTTTCTTGCCTGGGAATTATATAGCTTGCCTGCTATACATTTACTCTTTTATTTGTTGTGCACCTTGGAAATTTAAATTTACGTTGACTTCTAATAGCTAGTCTACATCTTTTCCTGATATTCCTCTGGTCATTGCTTTGTATTTGCCTGTCTGTTTTTCGTTAACCAAAGTCTTCAACTTTTTGCACCACTGATCACACCACACACATATACTATAGCCATGCACTACTTCATGAAACAAAAATGCCTAATTTCAGTCGTTACGCTGCTGAAATTTCATCAACTCATCACCATTCACAACACTTATTTAACATATTAAAGAAACACACCAAAGAAAATAACAATAAACAGAAACACACCAAAACTTACAAAATTCAAACTTTATTTATTAAGAAGTGGCTTTCAAGTCGACTATCAAAATTCAAAAAGTAAAATATTACTACTAAGTGGCAAATTCCTGGCCATAGGCCAGTAACTATTTTATTTATTTAGCTTTAATTTTACCCACATGGTGGGAAATATTTTTAAATTTTAACGCTAAACAATCCCTCCTTAAACATAGTATTGTAGGTGAATCAAACATAAAGAAGGCATTAAGAAACCTTTTGTTATCCCTAGTAATTTTAATTAATAGCCAGTCTACGTCTTTTTTTGATATTCCTCTGGTCATTGGCTTTGTATTTGCCTATCTATTTTTTGTTAACCTAATTCTTTAACTTTTTGCACCATTGATCACACCACACACATACACTATAGCCATGCACTACTTCATGAAACAAAAATGCCCAATTCCAGCTGTTACACTGCTGAAATTTCATCAACTCATCACCATTCACAACACTTATTTAACATACTAAAGAAACACACCAAAACTTATAAATTCAAACTTTATTTATTAAAAAGTGGCTTTCAAGCCGACTATCAAAATCCAAAAAGTAAAATATTACCACTAAGTGGCAAATTCCTGGCCAGAGGCCAATAACTATTTTATTTATTTAGCTTTAATTTTGCCCACATGGTGGGAAATATTTTTAAATTTTAACGCAAAACTATCCCTCCTTAAACATAGTATTGTAGGTGAATCAAACATAAAGAAGGCATTAAGAAACCTTTTGTTATCCCCAATAATTTTAATTGGTAACACCAATGTTGCATTATTTACCTTTCCTAATGATTTATTAAGAATGACCTTTTTAGTTTAATCCAGCCTAGTGGCTAGAATTGTTATTCCAGTAAAGGATGTTTCTCTTGAGGAAGTTGCCCCTCGAGTGTTTTGAATCCTAATGACATCTTCCTTATCCTCATGCATCATGGACTTAAAAAATGAATCCCTGTAGCTTTAGGCTTGAATTTGGCTTTAGCTTGAGGTTGGACTTCCTATTCCTTTTATATTCTCTCAGCTACTTTTTATCTTTAAAATCTTCTTTTTTGTGCTCCACTCGATGCCATTGTTTATTTAGTTGAATAGGTTATGGCACTACATATTCATTGTTGAATTTTGGTACAAGCCTTTCATCCTTCCTTGGCATGAATTTATAGTTATTTTTGAATGAATTTGGAGCAAGTGGCCTTTTGTTTGGTTGTAAAAATTTCTTGTGAGGAATTGGCCTCCAATAACTTCTAAATCTACTTGGATTCATGTTGGAAGGCTGAACCACCTCCTTTTTCTTTATTTTCTTTTTCAAATCCACATTGATAAAATTGGTTTATGTCATTGAAGAAAGTGGATTTTTCTTTATATAAGTACTGCCTCCTTTTCTATATTCAGGTTTACTCCCACCCTTAGGGGCTTAGGAAAAGGCAAATGGGCTTGATGAATTTATATTTAACCCTGAGGAATAAGTGTTTGGCCAAAAGAAATTGATTATTCCTCGGTTGAAATATTGCCCCCTGTGCTTTGTTATTGTCCTTAGGGAATTAGCTCTTGGCCCTAGGGAATTGATATTTGATCTTGAGGAATTACTTGTTCCACTTAAGAAATTTTGCCTCTAGGCCTCTTTCTTGATGAATAATCTTTTGATCATAAATTTCATATTGTGGACTTGGATTTGACCTCTTGTCATTATTATGAATCTGGACTCCTTTAAAATTTGGTTTAGCAGCATATGCATGTCCATATTTCTTTTGATGTTGAATCTTCATTTTTGGTGTAGAATTTGACTTTCCAATTTAGAAAGTTTTTCATTTATTCTAGCAAATGAACTATTCATTTTTTGTATAGCATTATTGAATTGTTGCATTGAGTCTTGGAAATAGTTCTTTATCTGCAACATTGAGTTATGCATCTGCTTCATTTCATTTACAAAAATAGCTTGAGCTTTAGTGCCCTTACATATAGTAGTAGTATCAATGACCTTAAAATTTTAGCATGAATAGCTAAAAGGTGTCTCAGTCCATGAGTGATCTTGAGGCACCGAGCCTTCATTAATTTGTTTCCATATACCACCTATTTTTACATTTGAATTGTTTGTCCAGTAACTAACTTCAGAAATTTCTTTTTCACTTTGTAATCTTGGCATCATGTTGAAACATGTCCCACTAGATGTGCCAAAATTGTTTCTCTAATTTTTTGGTGCGTGCCAAAAGATTGTTGGTGGATTTGTGTGAGCATGCCAGATGAATATTTTCTCAAAATAAAACCTAACTTTTTTCAGACGAATTGTGGATTTCCAAACGCCTTTACCACAATTTGTTTGAATTTCAAGCCAATGAAATAAAAATTAATGATAAAAGAATTTATTGAATAATAAAATGAAATTGTATTTACTGAGACTTAATACAAACTAAAAGATAATTTGCTTTGAAATTAATAAAAAATTGGTGTAAATAAGAACTAAAATTTTTTTAAAGATTATTTGAATAAAATTTTGTTTAATAATGATTGGTTTGTTAGAATTGATGATGATTGGTTGTTATTGATGATTATTGTTTATGTAGATAGTTGATGATTGGTGAATGAGTTCCCTTGGTCCTTGGTGAATCCCTGTATTTATAATAAAAAACACAGACTTCCCCAATAAGCTTTCTCTCCATCTGTCATCAATTGGAGAATTGAATGTTCGTAACCTTTACCCTTTATTTCACTTCCTCAAGTCTTTCAGAGTAACACTTCTTTATTTCTTTATGGAATCTTCTTGTTTTGTCATTAAGTTGCCTCTTCAATAGTCAATTTCCATCTACATAATCTTCTTGTCTTAGCCATTAAGTCATACTAGTTATGGCCGGGCTTTTTAATTATTTTTGGACTTTAAAATATTAACTAATCCAAACCGGGTCAATAATTTAATGGTTTCAACATATTTTAACCCAAAATTCAAATCTGGCATAAACAAGTAGGAAAAGTACTTTCAAACAAATTACAATCAACATTTTAATTAATTTAATCTTATTAGAGGCAGTAATGCTTTTGTAAAGATTAATTTTTCATGTATTCAATTATGTACAAAGCTATCATATCTATAGGAGTATAGATATAAAGATTGATAATTGTACAACTAATGTACATTAAAGAACAATAATATGATAAACTGGAAACAACAAATACAGGTTGTTAATGGTGACCCTCACAATATTATTTAACACCCCCTAGCAAGTGTTTGGTTGTTTGAAGAGGTAGTTTGGCACGAAGGGAATGAAACCTATTCAATGACAAGGGCTTGGTAAAGATGTCTACAATTTATTTGATGGTGGACAAAAATTGAATAGAAAGAGTGCCTTCAGAAACTTATTCTCGAATAAAAAGGTAGCCTAACTATATATGCTTTGTACATTCAAAAATTAATGGATCAGTAGATAAATAGATAGCTCCAATATTGTCACACCAAAGAGTGTTAGATGAAGATGGAACCCAAGTTCTTGCAATAATGAACGACTCCATAGAAACTTAGAAGTTGTATTTGTAATGGCTTTATATTCACTCTCAGTTGAAAAGCGGAAAATCATTGTTGTTTCTTGGAAATCCAAGAAATAATAGAAGAACCCAAGAAAATACCAAAACCACTAATAGTGTGATGATCATATAAATCACCTCCCTAATCACTGTCCGCATAACAATGCAAGCCAAGGGGAAGTTGTGAGGAGAAAAATATGCAAAGTGATGGTAAAAGCTATTGAATAACAAAAGAAAATTGTATTAACTGAGACTTAATACAGGCTAAAAGATAATTTATTTTAAAATTAATAAGAAAGTTGATGTAAACAAGAGCTGGAAATTTGCTAAAGATTTTCTAAATAAAATTTGGTTTAACAATAATTGATTTGCAGAATTGTTGATGATTGGTTGTTGATGATGATTGTTATCTGTGTAAATTGTTGTTGATTGGTGAATGAGTTCCCTTGGTCCTTAGTGAATCCCTGTATTTATAATAAAAAAACATAGACTTCCCTAATGAGCTTTTCTTTCCATATGTCTTCAATTGGAGCATTGAATATTCATAACCTTTATTGTTTGGTTCACTTCCCCAAGTCTTTCATAGTCATGCTTCTTTATTTCTTTTTAGAATCTTCTTACTTTATCACCAAGTTGCCTCTTCAATAGTTAGTTTCCATCTCTAGAATCTTCTTGTCTTAGCCATAAAGTCATACTAGTTATGGGATGGGCTTTTAATTATTTTTGGGCTTTAAAATTTTAACTAATCCAAACTAGGTCAATAAGTTAATGGTTTCAACATATTTCAATCCAAAATTCAAATATGGCACAAACAAGTAGGAAAAATAATTTCAAATAAATTACAATCAACCATTTAATTAATTTAATCTTATTAGAAGCTATAATGATTTAGTAAAGATTTATTTTTTATATATTCAATTATGTACAAAGCTATCATATCTATAAGAGTATAGAGATAAAGATTGATAATTGTACAACTAATGTGCACTAAAGAATAACAATAAGATAGAGTAGAAACAACAAATATAGATTGGTAATGGTGATCCTCACAATGTTATGTAACACCCCCTGATAAGTCCTTGGTCATTTGAAGAGGTAGTTTGGCATGAAGGGAATGAAACCTATTCAACGATAAAGGCTTTATAAAGATATCTATAACCTGTTTGATGGTGGATAAAAATTAAATAGAAAGAGTTCCTTTGGCAACTTATTCTTGAATAAAATGATAGTCTAACTCTATATGCTTTGTACGTTCATAAAATACTAGATTAGTAGATAAATAGATAGCTCTAATATTGTCACACCAAAGAGTGTTGGATGAAGATGAAAACCCAAGTTCTTACAATAATGATTGAATCCATAGATTGTCAAAAGTTGTATTTGGAATGGCTTTATATTCACTCTCAATTGAGAAGCGGGTAATCGTTGGTTATTTCTTGGCAATTCAAGAAATAATAGAAGAACCCAAGCAAATACCAAAACCTCTAGTAGAATGACGATTATCTAAATCACCTCCCTAATCACCATCCATATAACAATGCAAATCAAGGGGAAGTTGTAAGGAGAAAAATAAGCCAAGTGATGATGTACCTTGTAAGTACGAAGGAGGTGTTTCAGTGCTTTCCAATGTGTGTAGTTTAGAGAGTATATAAAATGACATAATTTATTAACCGTAAAGGCAATATCAGGTCTTTTTAAGGTAAGATGTTATAAGGCCTTAACCAGTTGTTGATATTACACATCATTATGAGATTGGTCAGTGAGGTTTTTTGGGAAAAGCAGGTGAGATAGCCATTGGAGTTTTATCAATTTTAGAATCTGCCATGCCAGATTGGTGTAGGATATGATGCACGTACTTGGTTTGCATTAGTAAAAGTCCATTCTCAATTCTTATAACTTCCATACCAAGGAAATAATGCAAGTTGCTAAGGTCCTTAACATGGAATTATTTTTGCAAAGCAGTAATAACCTGTGAAATTAAAGAACATGAAGAAGTAATAATGATAATATCATCTACGTAAATAAGATAGATAATATTATTATCATGACGATAAATAAAGAATGAGTTATTTTCTTTGGATGAATGAAACTATTGTTGAGCCAAAAAATTTTATAAGTTGTGAAAACTAGGCCCAAGGTTCTTGTTTTAAACCATAGAGAGAACTACTTCACATGTAAATAAAATTAGGTATGGATTCATCAATATAGCCAATCAATTGATTCATATAAATAGTTTCTTATAAGTGACCATGCAGGAATGCATTTGAGATGTCTAGTTGTTTAATTGGCTAATGATGCATAGTTATAAGAGAAAGAACAATCTGAATTGTAGTAGCTTTGACAATAGGAGTGAATGTTTCTTTGTAGTCCACTCTTGCTAGTTAAGTAAAGCCTTTATCTACCAACCTTACCTTGTCCCTGTTGATGGTGCCATAAGGTTTTCTCTTAATCTTGTAAACCTACTTATTGGAAAAAATTTTAGTATTCAAAGGTTTGGGAACTAAATCCCATATGTTATTGGATAATAAAGCATTAATCTCATCAATCATGGATTTTTACCACTCAACACATTGATTTGATTAATGAAAGGTATGTGGTTCTTCGGTGAAGAAATTTGGTTTAGGTGAGTGGACAAAGAGATAGACTTGACGTCTTGCCATGGTTAAAGGTCAGAGGATCATTGAGTGAGTGTGAGTTCGAGAAGATGTTTGATATGGAGAGGTAGGTGAATATCGAGTGAGGTTGATAATAAGATTTAAACCAGATCGAGTGAAAGAGTTGGCAAGTGAATTTGAATAACGTTTGCAAGAAAGAATTGATAAGGATAGGTGAGGAGATAGTGGTGGAGTCAAACAAGGAGACTATGGAGGAGGGGTAAAGATCTAGAAGGGGAAGGAATAGATAGAGGGGACGTACCTGATTGCAAGTGAGTATGTGGTACCTGTATGGTGAGCCAGGGAGTAGTTGAGAGATGATTGGGAATTGTTATGGGAGAACATTGTCTATTTTTTAAAGGAAAAATTTTCTCATTAAAAAGGACTTCTAATAATAAAGACTTTATCATTATTAATATCTAAACAAAGATGTCCACAGTGGTTAGGAGAGTTCCCAAGATAATCACTCTCCTTGCTTTAAAAAGAAAATTTATGTCTATTAAAAGGACTAAGTTATGGATACACGACACAACCAAAGATTTTAGTAGTTAAATAATTTGGTGGCTTTTGATAAAGAAAAGTATATGGAATTTTATTATTGATACTTATATTGGGCATATTATTAATAAGAATAACATGTAAAAATGCATTGGACAAAAAATTGAATGGAATGGAATGGAGGAGTGGGAGAGAAGTGTAAGACCAATATTAACTATATGTCAAATTTTATGTTTAAATAAGCCACTTTGTTCATGTGTGTGGATAGGCAATACGATGAATGATTCCTTGTGTTTTAAAATATGCATTCAATTTTCGACACTCACCACCCTAATTAGAGTGAAAAGCTTTAATAGAAGAATTAAATTGACGCTTAACATAAGACTCAAATTTTTTAAAAGAAGTAAAAACATCACTTTTATTTTTTAAGGGAGTGATCCATGTAAAAAGAGAAAAATCATCAAGAAATAAAATAATACACTTAAATCCTAAATTACTAAGTACAATGGATGGACCCTAAACATCAAAATAAATTATTTCAAATGGTTTGCAGTTAGTATGTTCACACAAAAGTGTCTAGGATATAGCCATCCACTATATGAGATAAGATGTAAGACCATAACTAGGGTATTATAGGAGGCAAGGTTTAGTGTACGCCCAAGTGCTTGATAATCATGGCACTGTGTGGGCTTAGGGCCCACAAGAAAATACAAAATAGGCTTTGGAGACCAAATTGGAGATGGAGTCACCACCCGGATGAAACACGAGACACATTTTATGACAACTGGATTCCACGGAGGTTCTCAGAAGCTGTCCTAACAGAAAGGGTTCGAAAACTGGGAGTGTGCTTTTGGAATGCCCACCCAACCTTGTAGTTAGCCTCCGTGTGTGTTCTATATTTTATTACCTCTGATTATTTAAATTATTTCCTTATTAACATGCAAATTGTAATTATTTCCAAATTTTACAAGTAAATCCAAGTTTGCACATTAGTCCGTTTTCATGCTTTTAGCCCTATATTTACCACAAATAATTCACAAAAATACATTTGAATAAATGAGGGAAGGGATTAGGGATTACAACACTTTACATAATTAAAATGGCAATAAAATGGAAAGCAGAATAAATAAGCTTGAGCATAATTAGGAGATTAATACTTAGATGACTAAAAGATCATCCTAAATTCCTGCGAAATTCAGTATTAATTATCCATGAACAAAAATGTCCTACAAAAGAAAACCAACTTGTTAGTTTCAATTGAATACAAAATAATTGTGAAATAAATAAGTAAATAAACAAATATCATGATAATCGTATGTAAAACCGAGATACAACATGAATTTAATACATAAAAACACAAACTATACAAAAATGAGCACGAGAAATTAACACAATTTTGAGCAAGCTCTAGTGGAACGACGACGCCTTTCCAAGCAAAAGGTGACTTTATATTGCCTTAACACGAAGGTTCGATGCCTCTTTAAAGAGACGTTGCCTTTTCAATAGGCACACAAGAATTTAAAGATTTCTCAAATCCTAAGTAATTCTAAAATAAATGCAAATAAACAAATATTGATATAAATAAGCTATGATTTATAACTAATAATCAATAGCTCACATGATCATGCTCTAAATATAGTTTCAAATGAACAATAAACAAGAAAACAAGTAAGAAAACTAAGAAATGAAGTTTTATAGTAGAATTTAGAATTCAAAGCTTGAAATGTGATAACCCTTACTGATTTGATCAAGTTTAAAGCTCTTAACTAAGCCCTCAAAGCTTTGTTTGTTGATTCAAAATCCTCTTGAATGCAAGAACTCCTTCTTTCTTCTCAATAGAGTGAACTCTTAATCTAAAACTCTCTTTTTCTTCTCTCATTCCTTTTTGCTTCTTATTTTCCTCTCAAAAAAATCCTCTCCTCTTTTCAACTCCAGAACCTCCTCCTTTGAAATTAGTTAAGCCTCCCTTTTAAGCTTTCCACCTTTTGCCTTTTCCCATTCCTAAGCCAAGGTAAAACACACTCATTCCTCATCATTTCTCATCTTTTCCAACCTTATTTTTGCCTTCAAAGTCTAACTTTCATGCATAAATCATCAGATCAGAAATATATGGGTCCCCTCCCATGTGTAATACAACAAAAAAATGGTATTTAATGCTGCATAGGTCAGCTATGAAGAGGCGTCGCCTCTTTGATGAGGTGTCACCTCACCGATGTGTCAGCCAGAGAGACATCGCCTTTTTAGCCCAAGCCTGCACTTGGCCCTTAGGCCAATAGGCTTAGATTTAAGGGGTTTTAGGCTTAACTAAGTGTTTTAGGCTCTCGGGTCCATTCTAGAGAAGATTTTGAATTTCTCTTGCATTCATAATTCATTTTAACTCATCATCGAGCTTTCGTTGCGGGCCAAAGAGGCCTTGTTTAAGATGTGATTTTATCCATAGGTATGCCATTTAAAAGGAATTAACAAAAATTTAACTTGGGCTCTAAGTGAGCTATATAAGATTAAAAAGACCTTGTTTAAGATGTGAATCTTTAGGATTGTGCGGGTTCAACCTATGGTGCCAGGCCAACATATTATGAATGAATAAATGTTATAATCTTCAGTAAAGTGATAGTACTAGCCATACCGATATCTGCTTAGACATATGGTGCAGTGCTCTAAATTTAATGAGAATACACCTAAATATGATGGTGTTGTAGACAAAATTACAATATTTTCTAAAGTGTGATTGTACATTGTGATTAGCACAAACGATATGAGTTTTGGACTGAGTTGAGCATGAACTTGAGATGTCAGTTGGCAAGTACAACTGGGTCATATGAGAATTAATGTGATGTGTATAATGATGAGGAAAGTTATTGTAAAATAAATTATTAAGCCTTTATTAAATTACGTAAAGCATTAAGAAGCTTATAAGAGATTACTAGCCATGCTTAGCAATACAAGTTGCATAACATGAAATACAATAAGTGGATGTCATTAGGAATACCAATGTTTGTTCCACAAGCTAAGAGCATGGTACTAGAAAGTTATTCAAATATTTGAGAATTAAATTTTAACTTCAAATGTTTGAGTTATTTTTAAATGTTTTATCTTAGTGGCGTGATAAAAGGGTTTTTGTAAGTGTTTATTAATAATCCAATAACTTGTGTAAATCTTTCTTTGTTACACTATTGATTTCAAAATTTTACTTATGTGATTAGTTCATTGGAATCCTATGGTGATGTTATTCTTGAATAGTCCCCATTTATATTCTATTTCATTCACTGAATATTTTCGCTAAAAATACTCATTACTCTTTTTTATAAAAAATTTTCAGAGTTATAGGTTACTGAGAGTAGTTGTTTGGAAGATAGCTCGGGGTATAAAAAGTTAAGCAAACAGTGGGGAGCCTGAGGAGTAATGCTCTGTTAGAATATTTTATTATAGAAATATTATATGTTTAAGCAAATAATATTCCATAGTTTGTAATTTGGTATTAATGTATAACTAAGAAGCAAAATTTGGAATGGATTATCTTATAAGGGATAAGGACATTTTTAGTGTCTAAACTTTTCAAAAGTTAACAACTTAATGTTTAAACTATTTTTTTTATAACAATTAAGTGTTGCAGTCTGTAAAAAAATAACAATAAAGTATTTAGAGCAGTTTAAATAGAGAAAATGACCTTATTATCCATGACAATGATTTAAATTTACCTATTCTATTGAAAAAACAATTATATATTTTTTCTTGTATAAAAGATGATAAATTTACAAAATACATAGGACTTGAAGAGCTTTTTCTTTTTTTGCTTATTAAAAATTGTAAACTAAATAGAAAGAAAGTGAAAAAAAATTTGTTAATTAAAATTTTTGTAAATGATGATAGCTAAATTTGTACCTTTAGATTTTTTAATTTATTATTTTTATTAACTCAAAATCATTATGAGTCAAACTCTAAATAAATAAATAAAAATATTAATTAATTTTAATAAAATTATTTTTATTTAAAATTATTATTATTATTATTACTATTATTATTTATTTTAAGTTTAGGGGTGATAAAGTCTTTTGGTTCTAAAATAGTGTTTTTTGAAGGGTAACTTGTTGGTGACCTGCTATATATACCTTATTGTTATTTTTTTTATAGGTTTCTACACTTAATTGTAACAAAAAAGTTAAAACACTAATTGTCAAATTTTAAAAAGTTAAAAAACTAAAATCATTTGTATCCCATCTTATAATGACTATACGTAATGGCAAAAGATATTTATATATTTAAGTTGTAAGAGTTAAATGGTGATTCGACAAGATAGAAGTGATACTTTATGGCAAGAGTAATTGAGTTAAAGTGGATCCGAGTAGAGGCCACCTAGCAAGGGTATTGGTGGAGTTGGGGTGTCATATATAGTTGGCCAACAGTTTGATAATTGTCTTTAGAACAATGCATAGATTCATTATACATTTAGGATGAATTTATGTGGCTATATATGTATGCATATAAACTTTATGAGAAAAGGTAATATTAGATACAGTTAGTGAGAACTGTATTAGTGGTATTCAATTGAGAAATTAAGTTAATGAGATATGTGGATCCATCATGATACACACTAAACTACAATGATACTATTACACTAAAGACATGAATTTGTGATATATTTATACCAAAATGAATTAAATTTGTGTAAGAAAAACAAAGAGAGTTAGAAACTGACTTCTTTTTTGCGCTCATTGCCAGCCAGGCAGCGCCATCATGCCACCTGGTTTCTTCTCTGACTTGGACTATCCTAGTCACAAAGATATGTTTGTTCCTTCTACATTAGAACCTGCAGAAAAATCATCCTATGCGACGACAATAATAGAATCTCTAATCCTATCTTCTGATGGCAATTCTACAACTAATAAGGGAGGGTATATTTCTATCAAGATTATACAACAGATTTATGAACAACAATTGGTTACTTATTAATATGCTTTTATCACGTGAATTGTTTTATCCAAAGGGGACTCTTCATGGAAACTCTTAGACTTAAAGAAGAAACCATCTTCAGTTTGGGGAATTACTAACAACTGGAAACTGATTTTATTAGGACGTGGATTTTATCATGTGATTTTAAATTACAGCAGGGAAAAGAAGTTTGTATGGGGTCGAGGTAATATATCATTAAAATCAAGGATTCTTCGCTTGCAACATTGGACATCGAATTTTGATCCTTCAACTCAAAAATCAACCAATACTCAGATTTGGGTTTGATTCTATAAGCTACCATGGGAATACTGGCACCCATAGATTTTGCCCTCTATTACTAGAGGAATTGGGGTTCCTTTGAAGATAAATAGTGCTACTATCAATGGCGAGTTTGGGAATTATGCCCGTGTCTTAATATATATTGATCTGTCTAACACCATGCCTAAAAATCTTCTTGTAAAAAGAATTGAAAAAAGCTTGTTCATTAATATGGTATCTAAAAACTTACTTTCTTTTTGCAATATCTGTTCTAACATTGGACATTTTTCATAGGATTGCAGATTGGGTAAAAAAACTACCATGCATCATGAACCTTCTCATCCAAATATTGATAAAACTGAACTAATGAAAAAAACTTAAAAGCCAAAAGCTAATCAAAGTTCTGATGTTCCTATTAGTAATGCATTTGGAAAGCTCCAAACTGAATTAACATTGATAATTGGAATGGAAAATGCTCCTACATATGTTGGTGAACAATCAAAAGACACGGAGAATGAAGATTCATTGATCATTCATGACAATGATAAAAATCCTCAGCAACAAAAGACAATTGTTGATGATTCAGGGGATGGGAGGGATGATTCATTAGATGATAACGTAAATGCCTATCCTCTAAGTGGGGCTGATGTTGTCACGTATCAGCCTTTGTCTAAACATTCTACAGATTCGCAACCATTGGGTTCTAATCCTAGTCAACAAATTATTGATGTGCCTAATGCTCTTTTGGGTCACTCTAAAAGTAAGGTTTCCTAGGCTGATGAAGTAGATTTAGAAGCTGAACAATGGACCACTGTGCAACTTAAAAAGTCTCAAGTTAAACAAGAGAAATACAAAGTTACTCTTTCTAAAAGGGTAACTAAGAAACTTGACAAACTTAACTTATGAAGGTTTTCTTCTGGAATTATCATGGCATAGGTAATAATAATACCCAATGAACTTCTTAATCTTTTTATTGGCAATATTCTTTGGATTACGTTTGTTTAGTGAAACCTATGGTGGTTTTTTCTTCTATTCCTCAGTCCTATTGGGATAGATTAGATCTTACTTTTATTGCTAGTAATGTTCGAATAATGCCTTCTATTTAGATTTTAGGTAAACGAGGGCTTCCAGCACCCCTCTTCTCTTTATGTTCATGACTAGCATATTACTTTAGATGCTAGTTTTTGACGTAGTGGAAGCCTATTAAATTAAGGATAATTATTGTAGTAAGTTAATTTGCACACTAATACCCAAAAAATAACCTTATATTTCCTATTGATTTAAAATGATTTTCAAAAATAGGCATTAGGATTCATTGATTCTTAAAAGAATGCCAAAATTGGGAAAAATAGATAATTCTATTAAAATTGATCATAATTGTCTCAAAACATCAAATAAGATAGATAAATACTTCAAAAAAAGAAACCCTAAAAGAAAAGGGCAAAAAGATAAAAAAAAAAACTAAAACGAATATAAAACTCCAAAGCTAAATGTGAGGCCTTAAATTAAACGTAGGTCTTTAAATCATCTTTGATTTGACATATTATGGGCCCCACCATTCAACCGGAGCTAAAAGTTACAGACTTTAGAAGTTGTGTTGCGCACTCCCCTTTTATCGAATTCATCTAAAAAATCTAACGCCATCTGATCCACATCAGTTTTGCAAATGTTTTGTAAACAATTACTTTTGTTTATGGCAGTGTTTAGAGTAATAGGCGTATGAAACCTTAGGCTTATGTCTACAATCTTTCCTCTAATTTCTCTTTGAGTTGGTATGCTCTTAGTGACTTTAATGTTGTTATTGGTGCTCACCAAAAATTTGGCCAGGCTCCAGCTTTTGGCCTTTGCAAAGATTTCAAAACTTTTATGATAATTTTTCAATTATCTGATATTCCTTCTCGTGGTTCTATTTACTCTTGGAGTAATGGAAGACATGGCAATAATTGAGTTAAGTGTTGGCTGGATAGAGCTTTGGGCAATCTTGCTTTCTTCAATTATTGGAATTGTAGAAGGTGAGATTTAGCACGCGTCGAAGTCTTTTGCAACCACGACATTGTTTGAGTTTGGGACTCTAGGGAACACAAAACAATATTACAAAGATATGTCGTGGAGATGAGGGGTCGCCACCCAATGTAATAAGTGGGACAACTTTCGAAAGTGGTGATAACTCAATCCTCTAAAAGAGAGTTAGCATCACACTGAGAGAATTCTAAGTACAGAATCCTCTAAAAGAGAGTTAGCATCACACTGAGAGAATTCTAAGTACAGAATACTAACTTCTTCTAGTCTCATGTTCTTTTAGATTTACCTTATTAATTATTATGTTATTCCTTATTTACATGCAATTTTCATATTAAACCCACTTAAGAGCATAAAAGGCAAATTGATTATTCATGAAAACCATGTAAAATGTATCCATAAGAAAGCAAATAAATTCATAAAGTTAGTATAATCTATATTGATTTTAATTAGATGGGCTAATTCTACACATTTTAATTTACAAGTGATCCTAAAAGCTAATAGGCCTAATTCTTATTAAGTTTATGTTAATAAGTCTAATTCTACTTATTTTAATTCTAAAAAATAGGGCTAAGCCTACCAATATTGAAGTATTTAAATTAATGGGTCTAATTGTCATGACCCAAACCTAGGGAACGGGAATTCACACGAATCTGGAACCTGTAGCAAGCCTTAAACACAAATAAAACATTCAACAAACATATAAAAATACCTAAGAATTAAAACTTTTAATAATATCAAGAAAACTCCATATTATATCATAATAAAATATTTATACAAATATCTAAATACACCATTTCAATCTAAAACAACCTCACATACTACCTCAAGATATAATATTACCGCAGCGTCTAATAAAATACAAGAAAAGATGACAGCTCAAAATTTACATAAGTCAGTCAGGGAAGAAAGAGTCTGACGAAGATTACTACTAGTAAGGGTCTGACGAGAAGAATCCTGAAAAATAATTGAGGGGGGTCAAACCTCACTGAGTGAATCATTATTATATATATATGCATGTAACCTAATGCACGTACACACAACCATCAATAATAATATTCGTATATTTATATTTATATAAATATACATACAATCCACACAGAAGTTTAAAAAAATATTTTTTTTTCAAGATTTATTTTACTAGAGGATCGGAGCATAACCCTAAAAAGTTTGCATCCTCAAATCACATAATCTTTACTTGCCATCAGGCTCACTTAAATACCAAAATATTTCTCTTTTTCAAATTGACAGTGGACTCGCCCTGAGACACTGAGTCAACCGAGCTCCCGCAGTCTCACTACCAGCATGACTGGTCCCGAGACACTAGGTCAACCGAGCTACAACAGTCACGCCTCTCAACCAAAATTCTCAATATTTCAATAATCATAAATTTCATAATATTGATCGAATATCAAACTTAGTATTCTAACGTACTATTGCACAACAGTCCTAGTGTAACCCACTAGGTGGCACGTTCTACGGCTATCCTCCAAAAATATTTTATTCGAAATAAATAAATATTGCATATTAAATAAAGTATTGAAATTATATAAAATATGCGCAGCATCCAAAATACGCAAATAATTATATATATATATATAATAATAATAATAATGCGATAATAATAATAATTAAAATGAATGCAATATGGCATATTGAAATTCATAGTTATTTAAAACATGGATGCCAATAATATATTTCTACATGTCATGTATAGGTGGCACATTCTACGGCTATCCTCCAAAAATATTTCTCTTTTCCAAATTGACAATAGACTGGCCCCGAAACACTAAGTCAACCGAGCTGTAGCACTCATGCTCTCAATTATAATTCTTAATATAATAATTAAATA
>CATIWM010283382.1:0-26726 GCA_949671775.1 Mallotus repandus
TATTGTTACATTCTCATATATAGTATGTTATATATTTTATATATATATATATATTTATATATAATGGAGTTTAGATTATATAGTAAAAATGGGAACAAATAGCAGTATGTTTATTATTGTTATAATTATAGCAATTTACTATAGCTATATGTTTATTTTGAACTTGGTGGTTAATCTCACCAAGTTTATAGCAATTTACTATTTTTACATGATGATAGCAATAAATGACAGCAGGTATAATTTAGCTTATAAAAATCTATACACCCGTGGTATATATCCCTTAGATTACACCATGATGACTGTGTTTATTCTCAGCATTATACTATATATATTTATAATATCAGCAATATTACTCAGCAATTGTCTTGGGGACAGCGCTTGGTTCCACATATAGCCTTGGGGGCGTACAACCGGGTTGTTAGCCCTTGGGGGGCAGCTCTGTGCATGCGTATGACCAGCAATATACACTTAGGCTACCTAGCGTCATCATGCGCCCAATGTGTCAGCAATTCAGCATAATCTTTAGGATATGTATTTAATGAGTATATGGAATGATTTATATTGATTGTCCTTTCAGCTTGATTCATCAAATATGTTAATTACAACTTACATTTTCAGAAATTAGCGAATGATATTAATCATAGTTTATTACTATTTCCATATGTTGATTATATATATATATATATATATATATATACATATATATTGAAAATTATTACTATTATGGCAATATCAGTATTACGACTTTATTAAGAGGAAAATAGTATTTGTTCCCACTTTGTTATATTTTTATCCACTCACTGAGTATTTTTATACTCACCCCTCACTTTCAAATTTTTCTCAGATCCTTTGGAGCATTAGCAGTAGTGCTATAGTAGGATCATCTCCTTTTTGTTTGCTCTTTAGCGTTTAGAAGAGGTTGAGCCAACAACTTAGTTATCTTATCCTTTTGGCATGTACTTAAAAAAGTTCTAAGTATTATAGATAAGTTTGTAGTATTGTGAACAATAGTGATAGTTACTTGATGTGTAACCATTAAACTGAAATTTAGGGCATGTTATAGACTTTAAGCTTATAGCCTTATATATACAAGTTATGTTTAGTCCTTATACTATAAGATTTATTATAATATTTTAGCAAGAATTAGCCAGCATTCAGCCAGTCGCGCTCGCTCATCAGTTAGCGGAGTTGGTGTGACAAATGTAGTCCATGATGGAAACGAGGACGACAAAGAGCCGCTGCCGACGAGTTGAAATGCTGAAGAAACGGCTAGGGTTAAAACTCTAATTCAAAGAATTTTAACTACCATAACCATGAACTGTTCCCACAAGGGATGAGTTCCTTATATTTTTTCTATGATGATAATTGATAATCACTATATCAAAAAAAAAATTAAATTTATATTATTATTATTATTAATTGAAAAAAGAGAACAAATATTTTGAAATAATTTAATAATATTTTTTTAAAAGAAAAATAATTATATTGATTCAAATTAGCAATACATCGATAGAAACACATATACAAATCTGCTAAAAACTATAAAGGATGAAACAATACTCAGATTAACAGCATAATAAAATGGATCAAAGCCTACAAATTTGGTAATACTATAATAATTAGTACACTTATGACTCCAGTTCTGCAACATACTGACGACCATAATCTGATTTGTTGTCTCTGTTTGATCAAATATGTTTTGCTTGTCTGAATCGCCTACACAAATAAAAAGTCATAACAAGACAACGGAAAACACAACGTCATAACAAGATGACAAAAAATCAAACGCCGCAATAAGACGACGAAATTACGAAAAGTAAAATAAAACTCAGATATATGTGGAATAACCACTTATTTAAGAAATAAATTGATAAAAAAAAAAGATGAAGAGGGGTGATTTCAAGCTAAGAATGGCAAAAAATCACATCTCCTTATTTAAAGAAGATGAGTAGCTCGAGAAGAAAGAAGAGAAAATTGAGAGAAAAAAGGCTGGAGTGTTTTTAAAGGTATAACAACTTTAAGAAAAAAAATTTACCTCTTGTAAATTTTTTTAAAAAATAAAAATAATTTAATAATAATATTATTAATTCAAAAAGATATTAAATTATTATTATTATTATTACTCCTCCTCTGTTAAAAAAAATAGGGTAAACTACAAAAAAATTCACCACCTTTGGCGCTTTTTGCAATTTCAATATATCTTTTTTTTTAATAATGTCATTCACCACCTTTCTAATTTTTATAATTCTAAGCACTGAAAAACTTGAACTTGAAATTAAACTGACATACCAATTGAAATTGTCTTTAGTTTTTTTTGTGGAACCCATATATGATCTAATATACAAAAATAGTATGTTTTATGAGATCCTAAAATTTTAAAATGTACCATTTTAAATGGCTAAATTTTCAAAATAAATGGATAAATAAAACTATTTAAAATTGTGTTTTGAAATCTTAGCATGCATCATTTTGTCCATTAGACTTTAAATGGATCCTATTTAAAAAATTAAAAATAACTTTGACTGTTACGCCTATTAATTTTTGTCTGAAAGTTTATCGGTGCTTTGAATTACAAAAATTAAAAAAGTGATGAATGACATTGCTAAAAAAAAAAAATATGTTCAAATTACCAAAAGCGCCAAAGATGGTAAAATTTTTTTTGTAATTTATCCAAAAAAAATATTAATAATTTACTGACTTATAAGTTAACTAAAAAGTATTTGGTAGAATGACACGTGTAATTATTTCTTCCAGAAAGGCCTGTTTCTAATCCCAACCTTTCTTTTCTCTTATTTTAAACAGAATATATATATATATATATATATATATAAAATAAACCAAAAAATATATATACATAAAAAACAAAGTTGCCTGGGTGGGATTGAAATGCAAACCCTTCAGCCATTAAAGGGGTGCGCATAATTATTGAGCCACCTATTATTATACCTTAAAGACCATTCATAAAGTTGTTTGATTATCCATGAGAAAATTACAAATTCAGTGTTTAAATTTTTTAATATTTTTTATTTAAATGTTTAATTTTTTTTTAATAAAGTATTTTAACTTTAAAAAAATTTCAATCAAATGTTTTCAGCTAATTTAATGGTTAATGTAAGCTGAGTCAAATTAAATGGGCTTCATTTTTTGCCGACTCATATGGTATGTCACTTGCGACCTTTACTTTACTTTAAATGGACAAAATTACCCCCCATCCATCTCTTTCAATGGTCCTACATCTCCCCCACTGCCGTTTTCACGGAAGGGTCCTCCCACTGCCGTTTTCACCTGTTGCACCGTCGCTGAAGATGTGGTCGAAATCGCATCCACATTGACCTCAACAACTAGTCATCAATGTCTACAAGTGATAAGGTAAACAATGACCAATTTGGTGCGACAACACCACCTCTATAGTCGAATGGGCATCAACGATTCACTCACAGTCATGTCGTCATCCACAGTAGCCACCGCTGCTACTCCCTCCCTCCACGTTGGTCGGACTTCAGGCTACCAAGGCAAGTCCTTCTTCCTCAACAAAGGCTGCTACAGGTCCCACCTCTACTTCTACCAACGGCAAGCGTGGCTACTCGAAATTGGAAGATCATGATCTTGTATATTGATGCACTATGCAAGACCCATTATTCTTCATTTCATGAACAAATTATTTTTCATTCTTATAGGCTGCAAACCACTATTGGCACTGCTATGGTTTTCTGTGCCATCGATTGTTTGCTTGGAGATCACATGCTTACCATGACAAATTTGTGAATTTTGAAATTTCCTTTTGCTTAAACTTTGTGATGCTAGGAAAGCAGTGAATATCAATTTTAAAATATATATTCTTGCTTGCAATTGTTTTTTTTTTTTTTTTATCGGGTTGCTTGCAATAGTTGTTCTGATCATGGTTGTCACTGTTAATTGCCATTGCTATTCTTTTTCTTGCTTTAAAATCTAAGGAGATACCAATCCCTGTAAACAATTTCTTGAGACCGTTATCTGAGATTTTCCTTTAACCTACACCCATAACCACACAAAAGGAGGAGGAGAAGACGTTAGGGAGAAGAGACGACTTTTCTTTGATTTCTTTTATGAACCCTAATTCCCAAAATTGTAATCTAATGACAGTTGAATATGTTTAATGTGGAGCCCTTTTGATCCTAGTAGGCATACAGTCGTCAACAAATTGATTGGAAGCACTTGGGTGATATTCATTTAGAATTTAGAAAGTCTAAGCACTTGATTGAAAAAAAAATTAGATATTCAAATAGAAAAAAATGAAAAGTTCAGACATTGAATTTGTAATTTTTTCATTACCAATTACTAATGGCTCAGCTGGTTAAGCACGATAATGTGTTTGTGACGTTAGTGTCGGGTTCGATTGCCACAAATAACATCCTGATTGGGAGAGGAGATGAGTTTTAACGTGCAACCTGACACTTAAATCTGGAATAGTCGGGTACTATGAAATATCAGATACTAGGTAGTTTAACCCATAACAAATAATAAATAAAGTTGTTTGATTATCAAATTTTAAATTAATTATCAATTTATTATTTATATTAACGAATAAATTTGATTATTTTTTTAAAATTTATATCATTTAATTATAAAAATTTAAGAAAAATTCAGAAATATTATTTTATAGGTTTAAAAATTTTTAAAATTTTATAATGAATATATATATATTATCAATTTTACTAGTTAGTATCTATTAAAAATTGTTCAAAAAAATTACAAGACTTGATTATACTCAATAAAAATTTAATATAATTTAAATTTTCAAAACAGTTCTAATTTGGCTCTAAATAAATTAAAGGATCCAATATAAAATTAGGGCAAAATGTAGAGGCACAATTTGCACCTTTTAACCTCTCGTCCTTTTGATTGTTTCCTAGTGTATCTGAATGCAGTGGTCTATTATATCTCAGTACTTGTTTTTTTGCCCTGGTGATCTCAAGCTTCTTCATCCCAGCACACAATGTCTTCACAGGTGTTTTCAACTCGAACGAACTCTTTATTTTCACTGACTTCTTAGGTGAATGAAACACTAAGGTTTTTGCTACTATTCTATTCTTTGACATTGTAGTGGTTGTTGTTTCCGGGTTCCTAACACTTCGACATGTGTCAAGATTTGACAATCGCTTTTTGGTGTGAGGAGTAGAGTAGTTAGAGTCTTAGCTCTATCAGAGGTATGCTTCGCCTTTGTGTTGGGGTTTGCATTCTACTTAGATATAGGCTTGATCTTAACTTAGGATCAACAATCCTTTTAGATATTGAAGAACTCAAGGCAAGTCTTAATACTCTAGACTTTGAAGGTTTTACAGGAACCGTCGGTGGGCATTTCATTTCAGTACTACTACACGAAAACCGATAAAAAATTGTTAGTATAAGCCCAAATGCCGTAAACACAGATCTAAACTAAATCAATTTGAAACCTTTGTATACACGCCATAAATCCTCTTTATACAGCGCTTTTCCAAGATGAAGGTTGGGACTTCTTGCTGTCATAACCTGCAGAATTCAATAGCTTAATATCCTTATTTTGATATGCCATAACCTATTTTCTCTCTGTCAGGCACAATGGATGAGACTGAGACTAATTTACAAACTGAAATAGGACTTTTAGCAGAAGTCTGAGAAGCCGAAGCATAGAATTATTATTTTAATTATTGAATCGGAAGATGAGGAGGACAACCAAAGGAAAGAAATTGAAACATATTAAAAAACAAATTAAAGCTAAAATAAAAAGTTGAAAGGACACAGGTTAGATGAAACCTACAAAATTTAAGAACATCTAGGGAACTAATAAAGTGCCACATGACACAATCTATATGAGATGATAACTTTCATCTCTTTAGCTTTTATATATTTTATATAAATATTACTCAGCATTGCTCTATATATATATATATATATATATAAATAACTCAGGAAATGTATGTATTCTATGTTATTCTTACATTTATATAAAATGTTTATTTAATTAACTACATATAATATAAAAAAATAATTATATTAAATAACGCATAGATATTTGAACATAATAGATATGTTAATATGTTAATAAATTTTATCTTAACAATTTATACATATTATATTTCAGTATATAAAAATAAATAATATTTAAAAATTATGTAGAACTAGTCATAAATCAGTGTGATATGCGAACTGTAAATTAAGAAATATTTTATTTAATTATTATAAATATAAATAAAATAAATAGTTCAAATATGTTAATTAAATAATTTTAATAAAATATAAATTATAAATTAAATAAATAGTTATCTAATTAATAGTTTTTATTAGGATCTTTTGTAATTATATTATGATAAATAAAAATCTAAAAAAAAGATGTAAAAGTGGTGTGGATAGTGTGGTGTTGTGTTAGTGGTGTTGCATACTGGATCTCACATCGAACAATATCACCATGATTTTGTTAAGTGGTGTGTGGTGTCTTTGTGTTGTGTTTGTTAAATTTTCTAAAAAAAATTAATCAATTATTAAAATTAATAATCAATGTATGAGAGTGTTTAGCAATAACTTTAATTGCAAATTAATAAAAACTTAATGAATTACTAATATATATGAAAGGAAATTGTATGAATCAACATTAGGAACGTCTAAAATAAAATGCTAACAACATATAATGCACAAGAGATAGTCAAAATAAGTTTCATGGAATTAATGTCCAATAGATGTAGTCATACACATACACACCAGCAGATAATATTAACCCAATTTTTATGACTGTATCAAAAATAGATATGACATCTTTTAATGATTACCAATTGTCTTGAAACATCAACTTTCCCTATATCATGGATCATTGAAAAAAAAAACAAAAATCATAGATTTTATTTTTGTCAATTTCATACAAAGACTTCATCTCAATTAACATCTTTTGAAAGAAAATTGAATGTACAAATGAATAATGCAAGACATTAATGATACAAGTTTAAAAGTAACATTAAAAAAATCTAAAAAAATGTTATCTTGATTTGATGAAGATTACCTTTATTTTAGTGAAATTTATCTATAATGGAAAAGTGATGTTTTGATAAAATAATATACGATTTAAAAGATTTTATTCGTAATTTATTTTTTATTTTAAAGAAAAAGATGGTCATATATATATATATATATATATCACATTTAAAATGAAGAGAACTAACCAAAGATGCAAGACATCTCATTACATTCTCTTGGCTTCCTTTCCTGGGCCATGTTGGTGATCTTTGAATCATTATGACTTGCAAAGTTGCTGCTTTTTTCTTCATCCTCTTTGTCTTGTTCTATTGCTTGGACTGCTAGATTTTAAAAACATTTGCTGTAGTAGTACAACCAACAATGAAATATGATATTAAAATTTGTGATAGAATAAAAGAGAAATATTTGTAGTGGAGTAGAAAAGAAATATTATAAATGAAGTAGAAGATAATAGATTTTAAAATAGAAAAAAATTATAAATCTAAATTTTTTTTCGTTTAGGTGCGAAGTATATATGGTTGTTTAATATGTAAATAATAAGTGTCGTATAAAAATTTTTAGAGTTTGAGTAGTATTAAAATATTAAAATATATATAATAATGTTTTCTAAAGAAAAGAATATATATATATAATAGTATTTTAGTTAAAAATAATATTAAAAAATTATAATAAATATTTTAATTTTAATAAAAATTAGTATTTTTAGGAATTTAACATATTAATTTTTAGGGTGAATAGTCAAATATAAAGATATACACTTATTAAATTTTTGATTTAATGACTTTAAAGCTCAATATTTAATATATATATATATATATATATATATATATATATATAAATTTTATTTATTAAAAAGATTATCAATAATAAGTAAGTTAATTAACAAAATTTTTAAATACAGTGTTTACCATCAAAATTAAATTTTGGTATAGTTTTAGTTAATTTACAATTTTTAAACTATTGAAATTATTTAATTTAAATTGTATTTAAATTTTAAAACAATTATATATATATATATTCGGATTCACTGTTATAATAAAAAATATAATTTCCCTTTTTACTTATCTTTTTTTTTTTTAACAAGTTTTTACTTATCCTCTTATAATACATTTTACGGGAAAAAAAATTTCTGCTTCAATGTTAAGCTAACCATGAAAAAAAAGGTTTTTACAGATCCCTATATAAACTCCTCGTTCTTCCTTAATCTATTCCTTGCTCTTGTCTTTGTCTTCAAATCTCTTTCTCTAGAAAACTACACTCACAATGTCCGATGATGCTGCTGCTTCAACCACTGCCAAGACGGTGGCAGAGGATAAGCCTCAAGTCGCTGAAACCAAGCGATCTTGGGGTGATGTAGCTGATGATGAGGAAGAAGAGCAGAGAAATTCTGCTGCTACTGCTGCCTCCACATCGCAAGAAAAAGTGGTATCAGAGTTAAACGTTGAGAAATTAACACTTGAAGAAGCTCACGGTGATGATAAAGGCTTACTTGATGATCCCGACGATTCTAGGATTCAAGCGGTACGATTTTTCCCTCTCTCATTTCTCTTTGATTTGATTGTAGAATTAGAGTAATTGGTGGGTTTTTGAGATTTTGATTCATAACTATATGCGGCCTTTGGAGATTTGTGGGTTTAATTCGTTCTGTGATTGTGTGTGAAAAAAATTTAAAAAGATCGAATCTTTTGGTTATTTTGTGCTATTAGGGTTTATGAGATTCAGGGTTTTTTACAGTTGCATCTAAATTTGTATGTTACAAACGAACGTTTTGGTTATGTTTTTGCAATTGGGGTTTTTGGGATTTATGTAATTGCATCTAATTTTTTTTCTTTTTTGAATTATAGGTTACATCTGGAGACACCCCTTATACATCAGCAGCCAAATTTGAGGACTTGAACTTATCACAGGAGCTGTTGAAGGGATTATATGTGGAGATGAAATTTGAAAAACCCAGTAAAATTCAAGCAATCAGTCTTCCTATGATCTTAACTCCACCTTTTAAAGATTTGATTGCTCAAGCGCATAACGGTTCTGGTAAAACAACTTGCTTTGTATTGGGGATGCTAAGTCGTGTTGATCCTAATTATAAGAGACCTCAGGCTCTATGCATTTGTCCTACAAGAGAATTGTCCCTTCAGGTTTTCACCTTTCATTCCCCTTGTTATTCGATCTGTTTATTTGATGTGCGCACGATTGATTAAAGTATTTGATTGCTAAAAGTTTGTTTTGAATGAATGCTGGGATTATATTATAGATTTCGTTAGACTGGATGCTTTTCTGAGATGTGTTTAGTTTGTTGATTGTTGGGCTATGATAGTTATACAACTGAAAATAATGATTTGGATTTGATTATTACTGTAAATTTTTGCAGAATTTGGAAGTTCTTCGGAGAATGGGAAAGTACACTGGGATTACTTCAGAATGCGCAGTGCCAATGAACAGAGAGAATAACGAAGGACCTAAAGTTATAAGTGCACAAGTAGTTATTGGTACTCCTGGTACCATAAAGAAACTATTATCACTGAGGAAATTGAGTGTGACTGGTATGGAGATTCTTGTATTTGATGAGGCTGATCAGATGCTGGCCAAGGTAATTATTTCTTACATTTTTTATATTTGTACTCTGTACTATATTGTGCTCTTTACTCTGTATTTTTTAGTACAACTGAGTACTGATGATGTAAATTGAAAATTGAACTGGTCTAGGATGGCTTTCAAGATGACTCATTAAGAATAATGAAAGATATCAAAAGATTCAGTCCCAACTGCCAGGTTAGTCATACATTTTCAGTGAATTTCTTGAATTGTAAAAATGCTTTCTTGGATTTTTTTGCCAGAGCTGTCCAATCTTATCACTAAAATTAAAAAAAAAATTGTATTTGCCTGTCCTAAATAGGTAACTGTATTTCCAATTTTTGTTTCGCAGGTTCTTTTCTTTTCTGCTACATTTAATGACGTTGTGAAAAGTTTCGTATCAAAAGTTGTGAAGGAGAATTCCAATAAACTTTTCGTCAAAAGGGAAGAGCTATCATTAGATGCCGTAAAGCAGTACAAGGTGTATTGCCCCGATGAGATGGCCAAGGTTCTAGTGATTAAGGACAGAATCCTTGAACTAGCTGAGAAAGTGGGGCAGACGATTATATTTGTGAAATCAAGACGTAGTGCAAGCATGTTACACCAGGCACTTGTTGACTTCGGTTATGAAGTAACCACCATTCACGGTGCACTCACCGCTGAAGATCGAGACAAGATAGTCAAAGAATTTAAGGATGGTTTGACTCAAGTTCTGATATCAACTGATCTTCTTGCCCGAGGGTTTGATCAACAGCAGGTGACTCCTGTTCATCTCAAAATGCTCCTGTTGATCGAGTGGTGTATTGGCGGCAATCTTTATGCTAATGTTGATAATTTTTACAGGTTAATTTGGTTATCAATTATGATCTTCCGATAAAGCATGGGACTTCAGAACCTGATTATGAGTCCTACTTGCATAGGATTGGTAGAGCTGGTCGCTTTGGTCGTAAAGGTAATTTTCTTTGCTCGGGGGAGCAGCGCATTCTATGAATTTTAACTTTGACAATAGCAGTTATTGATTCTGATGTTTCCATGCTATCCTCCAGGAGCTGTCTTCAACTTTGTGATGTTTGATAGTGATATAAGGATCCTGGATAAAATTGAAAAATATTTTGGGACCCAAATTGCAGAGGTAAAATTTGATTCTTTTGGTTATCAATTTAGCTAATTATCCTGTTGCCTGTGCTTGCCAATTGTATGGATGGTGATGTTTCTTACATAGCGTATATATTATTTAACTGCTTTGCAGATTCCGTCTTGGGAGAGTGAAGCGGATTTTGCAGAGGCTTTGAAAGCTGCAGGGCTGATGTAGCATGTGTTGGCAGTTCCGGAGCATAGAATTTTGGCCCTTTTTTTCCCTTTGAGATCCTCCTGTGTTGGGTGCTGCTTCTTATGTACTCTCTCTTTACATTCCATTTTATAGAACTTTTGATGAATTAGACCGCGTCAAAAAAGAAGAGATTTGTAACGAAACTCTAATACGAGTTACATGATTTGTTGTGGACAGACCGGTTCAGGTTTGAAAGAGAATTAAAATTGAGCTCATAAAAAAAAAAAAGAGGAAGAGTTCAAGCGAATGTGTTCAACTTTTTCTTTTATTGTTTTTCCATTAAATTTTAAACCATTTCAGCTCGATTATATTCATCATTTTCAAATAATAACAGAACCATTATTAGCTATGCGAGATTGTGGTCATGAAATAAAAAATTTTGGGCCAATATTAGTGTGACCCATTCTCGAACTGGTCCAAGAGATGGGCTCCTCAATCAGTGCACATTTATTTTGTAAAAATACAATTTGCTATTAGTTCATTTGTGCCGTCTACTTGATTTCATTTTATTTATTTTTCTTATTTTATTCCATCTTTTTGCAGTTTTCCATACAAGTGATAATTTTTATGAAAAACTTTCGTATATTCTCACTAAATTACATTCATTAATCAGAGATATAATATATATATATACATGTCATATTTTTATTAATTCAATATAAAATAACTAAAAAAAACTTAAACATCTTATCTTATTTGAATTAAAAACTTCTTAACTACACCGTGAAAAGTTCAAGGAACACAACATTTACATGTAAAAACAAACCTAATTAATGAACAAACAACTAACTATATATTTTCATGGAACAACATATTTGAAATAACAATATACCTTTTTGCTTGGGATATATATAGTCTTCACCTCTTATGATAAGCATCAGTTGATCCACTAACTTCGTGTTAAGTCTCTTTGTGTGAGAATCTCCTGCAGCTCTATGGCTCTTCAAATCTATTGGAGATTGCTTCGTTCCTTTGCTACATTCTCTCCAGTCTTCATGAAGCTGAAGTCATATTAGACTATAAGATAATACTTAGATAGTAAAGAGATTATGAGAGTCTTGTTCTCTCAAGGTGATAAAGCTGCTCAAGCAGCTGCATGTATTAAAGACACTTCCCATTCCTAATACATACACCCATTACCTTCAAAATGCCTCTTCGCTTAGCTCTTCTACTCCTCAGCCATCCCTTAGAAATTTACTACTTAAACACTCCTCCTAAGCCTCCCATACCATTTAACCTCTGTAATAAAAAAACAGTAACACCCCTGTGTAAACTGCTCTCCATTTCATTCATGATAATGGCTAGTGGATCAAACTCAAAAGGCGATGAAGTCATCACTAACATCACTTTGAAGGCGCATGCTCTCACTCTGGAGGACTCTCCACAATCAAATGTCCAACGAACAAAACCAATCTTAGCTGGAAGGATAATGGGAGATCGCAGATACAATGCAAAAAACATTCACTCTATTCTCTCTCAGGTATGGGCATTTGCTACCTCATTGGGTGTCAAGGATATGGACATTCCAAATACCTTTATATTTGTGTTTGATTCTGAAAATGACAAGATTAGAATCTTGGAAGGTATTCCATGGTCAGTTCATAGAAACCTTCTTATAGTTAAGGACTGGACTCACAACAAAACCATAGAGGAAATTGATTTCTCTACGGAAAATATATGGGTCCAAATCCATGGTCTTCCTATGAATCAAATCACTCCAATAAATGTTGGGAATATTATTGTTTCCATCTTTGAAGGGCAGGCTAATTTTGATGATCCTATGTTGAATGATGAAAATTGGGATCCAATTCTCAGGATCAAAATCAAACTAAACCTTAAAGCCCCCATGCCAAAAGGGTTTTATAACCATAGGCTAGGAAAAGAAGAATGGATAGCCTTTATGTATGAAAGACTACCAAGTTTCTGTTCCTAGTGTGGAATGCTAGATCATTAAACAAATTGTTGCAGAATCATAAAAACTCAAGAGGCTCGGGATCATATTGTTATTACTGACCAGATTTATGGTCCTTGGATCTGAGCATTGCCTCGAAGAAACTCAGTAGGGAATGCATAAGGGCCATGGATCAGAATCATAAATGCAGCTCATCATAATCCTATTCCAGCTATTATGGATCTCAATACCAGCAAACTCCAGCTCAAAACCAATTGATGAATGATACAAGTCCTGCTATAATTGGAAAATTTGCTCCTTCGCCATCCCTGGTGAACATTGTCTCCATGCTATCCACCCTAAGCATAGGATGGAGCAGCAACATGACTCAAGGAATGACTACTTCAGCTCCTCCAACTCCTGCTCAGTCAGGAACTACTATCCCAACCATTCCAACTGCGAAAGCCTCTCTCTCTGCTCCAATTAACTTCCAAGCTAATACCTCAACCACTTCAAGTGGGCAAGCCATACTTTTTGACACAGGCTTTCTGGTGTCAGACAAAAAAAAAGGAAAAGTTTACCAAACATCCAACTGCTAGCCAAGATAAAGCTAGCCTCTACGAAGTGGCAGTAACTCTTGAAGCCACTAAGCTATCTCAAGAAGAAGAAAACCCTAACAAGAATAGGGCACAACAGGACCCACTGCCAGTCTCTCCTGCTCTCTCTGCTCAAGCTTTGTTTGGCACAAACAAGCCAAATACTAAAACTAGGAAAATTCCCACGAGAAGAGTCAGACCAAAGCTCATAGCTAGACCAGGAGACAAACCTCGCCCAACTCTTTGAAAAAAAACTAGTCAGTAAAACAGATAATTGCGCGTGCTACTGATGAAGCACTTGCCGTCAGTCCTACACAGCTGGATTAGTTTCTCTATGCTTTTTATTTTTTGTAGTCACTGCCTGATCTTTATCTTAAGTTCTTATGCTTAGATAGTTAGTGGTTTTCATTCAATGTTCTCATACTTAGCATTGTTGTCAGAGAACCGTTAATGACACCCATGATTTCTTTCATGGTGCCAGGATTATGGTTTTTCTGTGTTTCCTTTGCCTTTGGGCTTAATGATCTTTTATTCTAAAAAAAAAGGTTGACCCACTAGTAATCTTCTTATTACTAAACAAAACAGACCCAAAAAGCCTAAAGATCTGAAAAAGAAATGGTTGGGTTCATTTCATCATCTTGGGCTCTTGTTGTCCTTCTTTCTCTTTTGCTTTGTGGATCAACAATAGCTGATGAAAATAAAGAGTGCTTCGAGGTGTTTAGGTACTTCCTTTCATGTGTAAGTTTTGTAAGTGGAAACACTCATGATCAGTCTCCAACGTTCAAATGTTGTCAAGGTGTAATAGAACTCAATAGAAAAGCTAAAAGAGGAAAGAGAAGTCCAAATATAATTTGTCAATGCCTTGAAGATATGGCTTATTCCATGAGCATACCATATATTTCCTCTCAAGTTGCTGCTCTTCCATCAAAATGCCATGTGCACTTGAATTTCCCCATTTCTAATAGCATGGATTGCTCCAAGTAAGAATTTGTATACATAATTTTTGTTTGGCGTATTTACTTAAAAAATCCTGAACTTTATGAGTTTTAACAATTTTAGCACGTTCTTTCAACTTTTATTTAAAAAATCTTTACCTTTACATATTTTAACAATTTTAATACATTCTTTTAAAATTTTATAAAAAAATCACAAAATTTAAAACTTTTAACAATTTCAGTATATATTTTTAAAATTTATCAATAAAAAAATCTATTTCAATATTAAACCATATTTGTTTAATCAATATTTTAATATCTAATAAAATGTTATGTTAATATAACACTAAACACTTTCTTATTTAAAAAGAAAGAAAATTTTATGATTTAGCCAAAATTTTCTCCTTCAATTTGCTATTTTGAAATAAAAAATATAATATTTTTATTTATTATAAGTCTGCAATTGTTAATATGATACTGATCTTTTTCACTTTAAGATGGTAAATTTTAAACCTTTTAATAATTTTAACATGTTTTAATTAAAAAATTTATTTCGGTGCCATATAAGTGATTTTAAATTTATGTTGAAATACTATTTTTTATTTTAAAATGGTATATTTTTCTTTTAGTAGGAATGTTGATGTCCATATTGCAAGTCTTGTTTGTTCTGTCTTGGAGGTTCGGGGTACTTCTAATCATGGTTCTTATTTGGGGCTTCCTTCTTCTATTGGTCGTAATAAAAGGGAACTCTTCTCTTTTATTTGAGATAAGGTCTGGTCGAGAATTAAGGGTTGGGATAAGAAGATGCTATCTAGAGCAGGCAAAGAAGTTTTATTGAAAATAGTGGCCCAAGCAATACCTAATTATGTCATGCAAGTCTATCTTCTCCCTTTGGAGCTTTACAAGGAATTAGAGATTATGATGAACTCATTTTGGTGGGGCAGAGATCATGGTAGTGGGCGAGGTATTCACTGGATGCGTTGGGAATTACTTTGTAAACCCAAGCAATTTGGAGGTATGGGGTTTAGGAGAATTCAGGATTTCAATGTAGCACTGTTGGGGAAGCAGAGCTGGCGGTTTTTGGCGAATCCTAATTCTTTGGTAGCTCAGATTTATCAAGCCCGCTATTTCGTTGGTAAATCCTTTGTTGAGTCGGAATTAGGATTTAATCCAAGCTATGCTTGGCGCAGTATCATGGCTACAATGGATGTAGTTCTCAAAGGAAGTCGGGTTCAGATTGGTTCAGGGTCCTCTATTTTGATATCTGAAACTCCTTGGCTTCCTGATATGGATAATGGCTTCATCACTTCCTCTCTACCTGATGATTTAAAGGCAGCTCCCGATTCAGAGTTTAATGCTTCTAGATCAACGAGTGTGGGATAGAGATTTACTAGCGGATTTGTTTAAATCTCGGGATGTTGGGCTTATCTTAAAAGTTCCTTTGAGTATGAGGAAGGATCGGGATGAGTGGTATTGGATGGCTGATTTGTGAGGTGTGTATTATGTTAAAAGTTGTTATCAACTTCTTCAACTTTCTTATGAGAATACAGATTCATCTGTATGGCGGAAGTTTCGGAAGTTTTCAGTGCCTCCTAAAATAAAAAATTTTGTCTGGCGAGCAGTTTCTAATGTGTTGCCTACCTTTGACAATCTTTGTATGCAAAAGGTTGAAGTTGCTCCTCATTATCAGTTTGTCAATCTGCTTTTGAGTCCACTGTGCTTTCTCTTTTCCATTGTGTATTTGCTCGTTCTTGTTGGGTCTCTGCTAGTTTTGGAGATATGTTTCAATTTGACAGTATATTCGGTTGGTTGAAGTATATTTTCACTCATAAAACTGTCGAGGAGTGTTGTTTGGCTGTAATGATCTGTTGGGGTCTTTGGCGGAATTGGAATGATGTGATTTGGAATAACAGATGTGGTCGGGTTAGTTTTGTTCTTAATGTTGCAGGGCAGTAACTTCACCGGTGGCAGGGTGTGCAGCGGAGTCATATGTTATCATATACTTTTCAGTTGGAGACTTCTCATGGTTCTATTTTTTAGCGTCGCCCTCCTGCAAATTGGATCAAGTGTAATGTTGATGCAGCTTTATTTCATTCATAGGGAAGGATGAGTTTTGGTGCTGTGTTGCGAGCTGCAAATGGTGCTTTTATTACTGCTAGAAGCAGTTTTGTTCATGGCTGCTTTGTTGTGCGTGAAGCTGAAACTCTTGGTGTGAAGGCTGCTCTCGGTTAAAAGATATTCAGTTGTCCCGGATTGTGTTAGAAATTGATTCTTTACAGGTCTTTCAAGCGTTAACAGATGATTACTCTAGTCCTAGTGGTTTTGGTTTGATTGTTGCAGACTGTCGAGCTGTGGCTCAAGTTATTGGAGAAGTGTGTTTCTCTTTTGTTTGAAGATCTGCGAATTCTGCTGCCCATTGTGTTACTCGGGTAGGGGGTTCTTTGTCAGGTCTAGAAGGGTGGAGTGATGTTCCTCCTTCTTGGTTATGTCATGCTTTGTTATTTGACTCTTCGGTTTAATGAATTCCATATTTTCCTCAAAAAAAAAAAAAAAAAAAAAAAAGAAGGATAATTTTTATTGACTCGTTAAATTCTCTTTTTTTTTTTTTAACTAAAAGTAATTTGGTGTCATATCAACGTTAAATAATACAACATTTTATAAGATGTTAAAAAAAATTGATTGAATAAAGATAATTTAATATTGACCTAATTATCAAAAAAATCTTGAACTTCACGAGTTTTAACAATTTTTTAATAAAATTTAAAAAAACATATTAAAAATGTTAAAAAATTGTAAAGTTTATGATTTTTTTATAAATGTTAAAAAAACATATTAAAATTGTTAAAAAAAATAAAGTTCAGGACTTTTAATTAAAACTTTAAAGAACGTGTTAAAATTGTTAAAACTCGTAAAGTTCTGGATTTTCTAAGTAATTAAGCCTTTTTCTTTTAAATAGGACACGCTTTACTCGACTGCTTTACTCGACTAGCTTTCCTAAAATATCTGGTTAAAATTTTAACCACCTAAGTAATTAATTCTTTTTTACCACTTGCTTTACTCGACTAGCTTTCCTAAAATATCTGGTTTCAAAAGGGGCATTCGATAGAGTAAGATACAACTTTTAAAAGACTTTAAAACTAACTGGCCCTAGTTAAAAAAAATTACCACCTAATACAACTTCAAATAATTATTCATACGGTTACCCTGTGGTGACACAGAACATAGAAAGGCTAGAGGAACAGACATACTTAAAAAAAGGAGGATTCACTTATTATTAACCCGAAATCTATTACCTATCAACAACTCCTAGCCTAGATTGGCTTCCTAGCTATGAATTTGATGAAGGATGTAGTTTAGATAATGTAATGATCTCATAGGCCCCATGATGACTATATGTATTTGGTATATTTTCTACACTTTATTATTAAATTTAGATTACAAGCATCAACTGCACTCTAAATATTGAGTTCAAACTAATAATTTAATAACCTATAGATAAAGCTTTGCGCAAGGCAGGAGCGTGCATGCACCCTAATAAACAAGGAGAACTTGAAGTGGCTCCACATCTTCAAGTAAGCTTCATTTCATTATTATTATGTTTCACTTGTTTATTAATTTCTTGTTTATATATGGTGAAAATTTACTAAGTATACTGATGAACTGGTATGACAAACAACTAAGAAAATTAGCTATGATTTTTCAAAGAAAACCAACCGTGTCTATTTTCACTTGGAAATATGCATTTTGAAACATTATATTTTTTTATCTATGCACCTAAAAACAATTCATATAGAAAGAGACCATCAAGTACACCAATCATAAAATTAAACCAAATATAATTATGAAAGAAAAAGGACACTATCATTGCATCTAGCACAAAGATTTATTTGCAGACAGACTACTTGTCACTGCAGTTTTAATCTTAATCAAACTCCATAGTACATTTCATTTATCTTAGACTTTATTTTTTGATAATAAGCATTCTGCTTCCAATTATTTGATACAGCACCAAATCTTGCCTTCTTTTTTTTTTGAACAAGAAAGATATCATTAATTCTATTAATAATAGAGGATGTAAAACAAGAGTTTGTAGTTCTTTAGGAAGACTAACTAGCATCCCATACCTATATAGAGATAAATTGCTTTTTAAAAGACAATTTGCAGCCCTGTTATATGCTCTATTAACATATTTAAAAAAGCAATTACCTATTCTTTCTTTTAAAAGATTGATCTCATCAAGAACTGATTCAATCTCCCATATGGGTGATTACTATTGTTGATATAATTCACAAGCATCAAAATTGAGACTAAAGACATGTATTATTTTTTGTCCCTTTTCTAGTATTTCAATGAATGCATGGAATGCAACTACAACTTGAACTCAACCCCTAGCACTGAACCTCCAAAAAGGGAACTAGCTAGCCTCTATCCTTAGGACCTAGAATCTGTTATCCAAGGTAGGACAGACTTCTATCATCATATGGTTTTTTGAATACCTCCATTTCATTCCTTACTAGGTCTAACGATGACAGAGTGCTCCTGAAATAGAAAAGCAAATAAGAATTCTTTTTGATCACTTACTTTACTCGACTAGTTTTCCTAACCGGCATTCGATAGAGTAGGATACTACTTTTGAAAGACTTTAAAACTGATTGGCCCCAACTTAAAAAAAATATACCCCTAATACATTTTTAAATAAATATTCATGCACTTACACATAACATTGAAAGGTAGAGGAACGAGCATACTTAAAAAAAGGAGGATTCACTAATTATTAACCCGAAATCTATTACCTATCAACAACTTCTAACCTAGATTGGCTTCCTAGCCATGAATTTGAGGAAGGATGTGGTCTAGAGAATGTAATGATCTCATGGGCCCATAATGACTACATGTATTTGCTATATTTTCTACACTTTAGTATTATACTAAATCTAGATTACAAGCATCAGCTGCACTCTAAAGATGGAGTTCCAACTAATAATTTAATAACCTATATATGATGCTTTTGCACAAGGCAAGAGCATGCATGCACCAAGGAGAACTTGAAGTGGCTTCACATCTTTAAGTAAGCTTCATTTCATTATTATTATGTTTCACTTGTTTATATGTGGTGAAAATTGACTAAGTATACCGATGAACTAGTATGACGAACAACTAAGAAAATCATCTATGATTTTTCAAAGAAAACCAGCCATGTCTATTTTTACTCGAAAATTTGCATTTTGAAATATTATAATTTTTTTTTTTGTCTCTGCACACAGAAACAAATCATATAGAAAGAAAGCACATTAAGTACACTAATCATAAAATTAAAACAAAACATAATTATGAATGAAAAAGGACACTACCATTGCATCTAACACAAAAATTTATTTGCAGACATACTACTTGTCACTGCAATTTTAATCTTAATCAAACTCCATAGCGCAGTTATTATGCTCCTAATTATCAGATACAACACTAAACCTTGCCTTCCTTTTTTTTTTTAACAATATATCATGTATTCTATTAATAATATGATTCAATCTCTCATATGATTTGGTGATTACTGTTGTTGACAGAAGTCACAAGCATCAAACAATGAACAACACATTAACAAGTGTTGTTATCTTTCCATGATAAAAGTGAGACCAATTTGATTGTACTCTTGAATTTCAGTCGCAGAACATGAACAACACATCCAAAACCCTATGCAACACAAGATACATAAGCATAATATATACTTGGCTACTACTTCGCAAGTTTAATATAGTTACCTATGCAGAAATTTGCATCTAGCACAAAGATTTATTTGCATATCATCTAGTTGAATTCCTACAGAGCTACTTGTTCAATGTTGGAGCAAAGCATCACCCAATTTATTCTATTTAATCTATTTGGCATGAAAAAAAAAACATCATAAAATCATTCATAAAGTAATGCATAAGTAATGTCATAATCATGAATGTTATAGGTGGCAATGATATGATAGTCACACAAACTGACAACCAAAATAAGTGGCCATAACCCACTGGCAAAGTAAAACCAAGGCATCACAAACTGTTCCAATATTTATTGTACCCAACTACTATCTACTATAAAGATTTTATCCATCCGTCAAGCTTTTACCCATCCATTAGTTAAAATTAAGAAAGGTATTTGATTTTTTTCTTGATATAGGCCTTATGAGTTTTTATAATATTTTTTTAAGATCTATGATATTCTTTGTTTACCCGTAGAATTTTTGGATTTTGCATCAACATCCTTTTATTTTTCTTCAAAGATGGAAAGAAAGAAATTTTTGGATATATTTGAATTTTAAAAAATATAAATAAAATTATTGTTTTCAGTTCAATTTTCTTCTTGCTCACCCCAACTAAAATCAATAGAAATTTAATGAAAATTAAATAAAAATATTTTTAATTAAAGCTGAAATGCAATCCATTAATATAGATTTTTTTTGGAACAACTTTTTTATTTATTTTTGTGGTTGCTTTTTGTTTTAAAGTGTTTGCGCTTGGGGACATGACGTGATCACTACTTCTGGACCTAGGGCGTTTGGAGTAATTTCATCTAACTCAATTTTGATCAATTTGTAACTTTTGTTCAATTATCAAAATTGATCAAAAGTTACAGATTCATCAAAATTGAACAAAAGTTACAAATTGATCAAAATTGGTCAAAAGTTACAAATTGATCAAAATTGAGTTGTGCATATATATATATATATATATAAACACTTGCTGATATGGCAAAATTCATAGGCTAATGAGTCACAAACCTCAAAGTTTCTAGTAGAATAAGTTGCCTATCTAGTGATAATCATTATCAACTTAACGAACAAAAGCAATGCCACTATTCGCCAGCTGGTACATGGTCATATGTGTGAACACTTCTGATATAGCCATGTTTCACAGGCATCACATGTACATATTCAGATAATATGGGGAGCAACTAAAAAATTAGATATGATTTTTCAAAGAAAACCATCAACTTCTATTTTCTTTTAGAAATTTACATTTTGAAATATATATATATATATATATATTTCAAGCGAATGTGTTCAACTTTTTCTTTTATTGTTTTTCCATTAAATTTTAGAGGAAATTTCATCACATGTCCAAGTAAACGCTCATTATTTCATTTATGGCTGACTACTTTTTCTTCTTTCACTTTTGTTTTTTTTTACTTTCATTTATAGTTTGTTTTTGGTCCATTTTTTAAACTCTTTGCACAACTTCAGCGTTTGCCATTTTTTCCTTCTCTTTTTTTGTTATTCTTTTTTACTTAATTATTATTCTTTGTTAATTATATTCTAAATAACAAAAAATTACCCATAATCTTCAATAATTAATGAGAGGAAGAGCAAGAAAATAAACAAAAATAAATAACTGGAACAACCAGTAACAAAAATAAACAAAAATCAACAACTGCAATTTTTTGTTGCTTTTGTTGATTTTTGTTGATTTTGTTGTTTTAGTTGTAGGTTTCAATTGTTTTTTTTTTCTATTTGTTTATATTTGTTGATTTTTGTTAAAAATAAAAAAATAACAATAAAAATTATGAGATATATAAAAAAATTATTATTTTTATCATTAATACTAATAAAAGTAAAAATTTTATTTATGGCCTTAATTTTGTCATTAATATTGAAAAAAAAATTAAAAATATTAAAAAATAAAAATAAACAACAATCAACAAATGTAATATTTTGTTGTTTCAGTTGTAGGTTTCTATTGTTTTGTTGTTTTCTCTTTGTTTATATTTGTTGACTTTTGTTAAAAATAAAAAAAATAACAAAAAAAATTATGAGATATATAAAAAAATTATTATTTTAATTATTAATACTAATAAAAGGAAAATTTTTATTTATGACCTTAATTTTGTCATTAATAATGAAAAAATAATTTCAAAAATTGTAAAAAATAAACAACAATCAACAATAGAAATTTTTGTTGTTTCAGTTGTTATTTTTAGTTTTTTTTTTGTTTCGGTTCGTTGATTTTTGTTGATTTTTTTGTTGTTTCAGTTTTATTTATTTTGTTTATTTTTTTTAGCTTTTTTTTGGTTAATGTTACAAATACATCATAAGGATTCTAAACTTATTACATATTGATGATCAATAAGTATCAAATAATTTTAAAAAATAAAATCCTTATTCTTTAGAGATATAAAAGTAGAAAATTTTGTTTATTTATTATTGTTACAACAGTTGAAGATATTTATTCTTAGTTTAACAACAATTGAAGATGTTTAATTCATAATTATTTATTTGAAAGAAAAGGTCTTAAGAGAAAAAAAAAATATATATATATATAAAAGAAAAAAGTTGAGAATTAAATGAAGACAGTAGTTTAAAAATAAAAACAAACATTGAGCAAAAAAAATTGAGAAAAAAAGATGAAGACATTATAAAAAAATATTAAGAAAAAAAAAGATAAATATAGTACTATAAAAATAAAAAAAATATTGAAATTTTTTTTGAGAAAAATAAATAAAAACATTTTAAAATAAAAAATTGTTAAAAAAAGAAAATAAATAAAATGTTAAAAAAAAGTATAAAGTAAAAAAAGTTGAAAATTTTAAGAAAAATGAGCTATATTTAAAAAAATTTTAAAAAAATTTTTAAAATTTTTTTAAATTAATAATATTTTTAAATTTTTTTTTAATTTTTGATATATTCATGTAAAGATATCTAAATTTTAAACCATTTGAGCTTTCTCAGTGGAGTAATTCAACATGATTATATTCATTATTTTCAAATAATAACAGAACTATTATTAGCTATGCGAGATTGTGGTTATGAAATAAAAATTTTTGGGCCAATATTAATCTACCCAGTCTCGAACTGGTCCAAGAGATGGGCTCCTCAGTCGGTGCACATTTATTTTGTAAAACTACAATTTTCTGTTAGTTCATTTGTGCCCCCGACTTGATTTCATTTTATTTATTTTTCTTATTTTATTCCATCTTTTTACAGTTTTCCATTAAAGTGATGATTTTTATGAATTTTTTTTTTATATTCTCACTAAATTACATTCATTAATCAGAGTTATAATACATATACATGTCATGTTTTTATTAATTCAATATAAACTAACTAAAAACCCTTATAAATCTTATCTTATTTGAATTAAAAACTTCTTAACTACATCATGAATAGTTCAAGGAGCACAATATTCACATGTAAAGCAAACCTAATTAATGAACAAACAACAAACCATATGTTTTCATGGAACAACATATTAGTAATAACAATATACCCTTTTGCTTGATAGATATATATGTATATATATATCTATAGCCTTCACCTCCTGTGACAAGCATCAGTTGACCCACTACTAATCTTCTAATTATTAAAAAAAATAAATACCCAAAAGGCCTAAAGATCTGAAAAAGAAATGGTTGGGTTCATTTCATCATCTTGGACTCTTGTTGTGCTTCTTACTGTCTTGCTATGTTGTGGATCAACAATAGCAGACGAAAATAAGGAGTGCTTCGAGGTGTTTAGGTACTTCCTTCCATGTGTAAGTTTTGTAAGTGGGAACACTCATGATCAGTCTCCAACGTTCGAATGTTGTCAAGGTGTAATAAAACTCAATAGAAAAGCGAAAAGAGGAAGGAGAAGTCCAAATATAATATGCCAATGCCTTGAAGATATGGCTTATTCCATGAACATACCATATATTTCCTCTCAAGTTGCTGCTCTTCCATCAAAATGTCATTTGAACTTGAGTTTCCCCATTTCTAATAGCATGGATTGCTCCAAGTAAGAATTTCTGTACATAATTTTTCTTTTAAGTAGAACACTCGTAAATAAAATTTAAATATATGTATTTTTTTAGAAAAATTTAAATATATATTTTATCATGACTGGTGACATAAATAATGTGTCACATGCCACGGTAAATTATTGATTCGTCTCCTCTATTTTATAGAAAAAAATTTTGGAGGCAAAAGTGTAAGAAATATATATATGTATTTTTTTTTTTTTATCTTCTAACATTCACAAGCGGTAACACCTATCAATGTCCTTTTTTTATATGCAATTATTTTTTTATCTTGCACTAATTTTGTAATTTTTTCGTGCAGGCTTGCAAGCTGATATTGAAATAACGTTTGGGGTACTATTATCATATGAATTGAATTCATCGTAAGTGTAGGATTCTGTTCAAAAAATAAAATTATAGGTGTGGACGGTGTGTGTGCTAGATTTTAGACAAATATAATGCACCAGCACAAGTTAACTCTGATAAACTTCAAGAAAAGAGTTGTTCCAAAAAAAAATTAGTAAAATAAAAGTTTTCATATTTCTATATGTAGTTTCTTTCTTTAAAAAAAAAAAAAAGATTTGTATCAAAATTCTAATACAAGAAGTTGTCATCATTGGATTGCTTGCAGCTAAATTCATTACTTTGCTCTACTTACAAGGAAATATTCCACTAAAACACATAAATATTATAATTGGGAAAGCTAAGTTCGTCAAACATAAATATTGGTTTGGCAAAAAAATAAAAACAAAACTAGCTCGTAGTTAATACTCGACAATACCATCATCCACAAATTTAGTAATAGAAGATTACTTTCTATTATATAGTTAATTTATAATTATGTATATTATAATGAATTTAATATCCGATTATATAGTAAAAATATCTTTGTTTCCTTAGCCCTTGAAATATAAAAACTGAGTGTGTCAGGTGATCTGAAATTCAACAAGTTTGCGTTTCTAACTTCTAGAACAGACTATTGTTAACAGAAAAAAGACCCACATCTACAAGATTCCTGAATTAACCGTAAATGATAGAGCTAAATTTAGATAACTGATAATGCCAAAATAAAATCAAATGCTTGAGAACTTAAATAGAGCTAATGCAAAAGCTTGGGAACTGAAGAGAACTATAAGAAATCATTGTAAAGACTAAAGAGAACTGAAGAAACAAGAACAAAGGAAATTAAGATGAAATTAAAACATGAAATTGAATTGTTGTTGATTGAAACTTGTCATTGTTTTTGTTGAAATTTTGTCTATGTGTTGAGTTGTTGATTCCTTATGAATCTCTTCCTCAATCAGCTCATCCGCTAGACAGCTCCACTTACTCCACTCTTCACATATTTCTCTCTCAGTTCCTCCATCTGGATGCTCCATTTAGTAGTAATTTTTCCATTAAACAATTCCATTAAGTGACCTTTCCACTATCTAGCTCCTTCTACCATGATACTCTATAAGCCTAATAATTGTTTATCCATCCTTATAAATATCTCTTTTATTGGATTATCATCTTATGTCATCTGAATTGAAAATAATTAATTAATTATTCTGGATCTAAATTATGTGTGAGTATTGGATTTCAAAAAATTTAAAATTATGGTGCAAACAATCTAATAAATATTATTTCATTTGTCATATCGAGATTCTACATGGCCCATTTGTTCAAGATAATGTCGTTAGTAACTTTGGACAATTGTTATTTTCAAAAGTAGCTACCCGTGTTTTTATTTATAATTTTTAGTGTTTTTTTTTTTTTTTTTTTTTTTTCATTTTCAGCCTATGCCTCCGTACTTGCCAGCTATATCCCCACTTGCATGTAAAGCTATTATCCATACATACATAGTTCCCACTTTCTTTTTTCCCAGACCGTCAAAAATCAAATTTAATATGCACTATTGGTCGAGGACACCAAATTTAAAGGAAAATAATTTTTTTTACCATAAAGTGCATTTACCACAAATTTAATACGCACTCTAAATACATTTTCCAATACACGTAGTTTTTCAGGAAAAAAATGCTTCCAAATATAATTGGCATTTTAAGTCAAATATCAAATGTAATTCATTTAATCTCGATTTAAATTTCATGAAATTAAAAAAATTAATTAATTTAAATATATATTTTTAATAAATTTTATTTAAAAATTATATATAAGTTACATTTTTTTATTTTATAAATCGTGAATATAACTTATCTCAAAAATTATTATTATTATTATTATTATTATTATTAAAGTCTTGTAGAATTATTTTATTTTACGGTGAGAATTATAAATTCATATTTCATTAACTATGATATCATTTTATTTCTAATAAAATTGTAAATCATATTTTATTATATTCTTACATTTTATATTATGAATTCAAAATCAAATTATGGTTTAAAAATAATTAATATTAAAATAATATATATATATATATATATATATATATATTAATTTTAATATTATATTCTAAATAATAAATATTTTTTCAATTTTGGAAATTATCATTATTTAGAATAATTTTTAAAAATTATTAAAAATAATTATTTAAAATTATTTAGAATAGAAAAATTAAGCTAATTAAACTAAAAATTACCCATAGTCTTCAATAGTTTATTTTTTAATAAAATTTTACTTTTATTAGTATTAATAATAAAAATAATAAATTTTTTTGTTTTC
>CATIWM010283483.1:0-29567 GCA_949671775.1 Mallotus repandus
AAACAAAATCAAAAAATTGAAAATAAATCAAAATATTTTACAAAAAACCAATTCAAAATTGTTAAAATCAAATGTTTATCTAAAAAATGGCCACAATGAAAAAAAAAAAAGCAAGGAGAAGAAAAAGAAGAAGAAGGAGATGGGTTATTGTGTGTTAGCGTACTTTTGAAAAGAAAGTCCCAAAACAGTATTTTTGTAAATAAAAAAAAGTCATTACTTTTTTTAGTTATTTCTGAAAAAGTCTCAATGTAAAATACTTGATCAAGTCCTTGGCCGTGGTAAGGTTAGCTGAAAAACTACTGTTATTATCATCAAACATCTGATATTGCTAAATAGGAAGAATTATTTGGCTTTTCTCTTGGAATTAATTTAGTTAAATTTTCTCAAAGAATTTTTTCTTCATTGCTAAAACAAATTGAAAACGCATTCCAATTTGATTCCACCTTCACACATTACTTCATCATCCTCGGTCGTACTTTTTTTTTCCTTCTATATTGTTGTTATTATTATTATTATTTACATAATCTTTCATTAAGTTTTAGATAGTATAAAGTCCACATGGATGAACTCTACAGACAACTCCTCCACACAAATTTAAGAAACTAAAATTATATAGATTAAAAAAATTATGAATTGAAAACATTTAGTGCCCTTTGTTTCATGTAAGGTAGGAATCGGAATAGATGGTTTTAATTTTTAATATTTGATTGACTAAAAGTTAGTATGAAAATAAGAATGGATTTCCCTATAAATGAAAATCACTCATTTCCCATATGAGAGTAAGGAATATTTTCATGAGAATTAAGTCAAACTAATTATAAATTGGTTAAGTATTTAAATATTTTCATATGTTATTAAATTTTATGAAATAAAATTTTTTTGAAGCAATGACATAAAAATATACAAATTAATAAAAATAATTATTTTAATATTTTAATAAAAATATAATAAGTAATTTTTACAAAAATTTTTAAAATTATACAAACATTTGAGTAAATGTTAATAAATAATCGTAATACTATAATTTTGATTCCGTTTTAGCATATGAAAAATAATTATAAATATAATTTTATATATAAATAATATTGATTTTGATTTCAATTCTATTTCTTTTTCCCTTGTAAGATAAACACCTTCATCTCTTAAATTGAGCTTAAAAATGTTGATGATGCTTTATGTGATGAATTTTGGGTCCTTACTATACAAGAAGAACTCAATCAATTTGATAGAAAAAAAGTATGAAATTTAGTTCTTAAACCTAAACATCATCCTATTATAGGCACCAAATAAGTGTTTAGAAATAAGACGAATGAACAAGATATCACAACTAAGAACAAAGCTAGGTTAGTAGCTAAAGATTATAATCAAGAGAAAGACATTGATTATGACGAAACATTTGCCCCCATTTTAAGGTTAGAAGTTATTCAAATGTTACGTGCATTTACATCTTCCATGAAGTTTAAGCTTTTATCAAATGGATGTATATGAAAAGTGCTTTTTTAAATAGTTTTATACAAGATGAGGTGTATGTTGAACAACCTCCAGGTTTTGAACGCTTTGAATTTCCTAACCATGTGTTTTAAACTTTCAAAAGCTTTATATAGATTAAAAAAAGATCCTAGAGTTTGGTATGAAAGGTTGAACAACTTTCTTTTAGAGAAAGGGTTCTCTAATGACAAAGTTAACATAACATTATTCATAAAGAAATCCAAAAATAACTTGTTGATTGTTCAAATTAATATTGATAATATTATCTTTGGTGCTACTAATCACTCTTTACATGAGGAATTCTCAAAGCTCATACAAGGTGAATTTGAGATGAGGTTGACAGGAGAATTCAAATTCTTTCTTAGTCTCCAAATTAAGTAAGGGAAAGATGGGATCTTCATCAATCAAGCTAAGTACATAAGGAACATCCTCAAGAAGTTTGGAATAGATGGAGCTAAAGCAAGCAAAACTCCTATGAGTACCACTACCAAGCTTTGCAAGGATAAGAGTGGAAAGCTGGTTGATGAAAATCACTTTAGATGTGTGATCGGATCCCTTCTTTATCTTACCGTAAGTAGACCTGATATCATATTTGCTACTTGTCTTTATGCTAGATTTCAATCATGTCCTAAGGAGTCTCATTTAAATACGATTAAGAGAATCCTTAAGTACCTCGCAGGAACTATGAACTCTGGTCTTTGTTACCCTAGGAGCAACTCTTTTGAACTTGTTAGTTATTCAGATGCCGACTTTGCCGGTAGTCTACTAGATAAAAAGAGCACTTATGAAACTTGTCAATTTTTTGGACACTGCTTAGTTTCTTGGTTTAGCAAGAAATAAGTTTCGGTTGCCTTGTCCACGACCAAAGTCGAGTATGTGGTGCCTAATTGTTGTTGCTCACAAGTCTTGTGGCAAAAACAACAACTAAAGAACTTTGGCTGCAGAAACCTATAGGGAACTCTCTCTATTTAATATAGCCTTTTGCTAAACAGAGCTGGAACTTAATCACTAGACCTCAGTCTTTTTGCATCATATTACTCAAGAGCATATATTTCCCTTATATAAGTTTGAAACATCAAAAAGAGGCATCAAACCTTATGGATTTGGTCAAGCATCTTGATGGGCAGAGACTTAATAATGGAAGGCAACAGATGGAGCATCTCTTCGAGCAATCAAGTTAACATTTGGAATGACAGATGGGTTCCGGGTCTTCCAAGTTTTAAAGTTATGTCAAAAGCTCCAGAGCAAAATGCATATTTACTGGTGAAGGATTTAATAAACCAACAACAAAAGGAATTTGAACTACTCAATTCTCCAACAACTCTTTGAAGATGCAAAAATTGAGGTCATTCAATAAATTCTGGTGATAGGGGTCAGAGGTGAAGATAAATTGGTTTGGTACTATGAAAAAAATGGCAGTTAAATAGTCCGATCGCAGTACAATTTGCTAAAAGCTCAAAAAGACAAGCTAGTCAATGAGGGGAACCATGTATCAACTCAGAACTCTTCAAAGTCTGTGTGGCAGTCCATCTAGCGGTTGCAAGTTCCAGTAAAAATAAAATTCTTCATTTGGAGGTGTATAAAGGACTGGTTAGCAACAAGAGTCAATCTGGCAAAATAGGGTAGTTCCATAGATTCATGTTGCTCAATCTGTAGGCCAGATGAAGAAATTTGGAACATGTTATGTTTTTATGCCCAAAAGCTAGAATGGTCTAGTTTGGTATCCCATTGACATATAAACCGAATGTGATAGGCTTATAGTCTTTTAAGTTATAATGGCAAGAGGCAACAAAGTTGTTGAGGTTGAATAATGGTTTTAATAATTTGGAATTTGCTGCCATTACCTGATGGCAGATTTGGAAGCATAGAAATGCAAAAATCTTCCAATAAGCTCAGTTTGATCTAAGGACTGTGGTAACAAGAATCAACCAACAATGGTCTGAAGTGCTAGAAGTCTTCCAACCCTGTGAGAACGAAAATCGCCATCATAGAATCTGTCTGAGTAGATGGAAGTTGCATCAAAGAGGACAAGTGAAGATTAACTGTGATGCAACTTTTGATTATAATATTAAAAAGGCTCAACTTGCTTTTGTATGCAAGGATTTTAGAGGAGACGTGTTACAAGTAGAGAGTGTCAAAATGAAATGCAGCTCTTCAAAGGTTGCCAAAGCATTAGTAGTAAGGGAAGCAATCAAATATGTGAAGAATCATAATATCTCAGATGCAATAATAGAATCAGATGCTAAAAGTAGTAATGGCCACTCATAATAGTCCAAATAGAGTTCAATGGAAATTATCTACAGTGATAGAAGAGATTCAAAGTCTCAAATTAGACCTCATTGGAGGTAGGATAGAACACAAAGACAAAATTTCAAATTGTGTTGCTGACTTATTATTAAGAGATGACTTCCATTTTCCTAATGGGACTTTACTGTGTAATGCTCCAAAAAAGCTTGTGGAGTTGCTTCGAGATGATGTAATAGTGGCTTTCTGATGCGGACCAGACAGCCCTGGATTATATGGAACGTTTGAATTTGGGAAAGGATGTTAAATTGCGTAATGGGGCTTCTAAAGGTAATAACTTTCAAGCCAATTGAACTGTAAGGCCCATAATATGTCAAAACGAAGTTGATTTAGAGCCCTACGACAAGTTTTACAAACTATGCTTGTAACGCGATAGTTTCAAGCCCAAAATTTATCGTTTAGGACTTCAAATTTCAGTTTGAACATTTACGTTTGTTTTTGGGGAGTTTTTTTTGGTACTTTTGCATTTTTCTTTTAGGATTTTTCTCTTGTTAGTATTTATTTATTTTTTATATTTTAAGATAATTTTTTATTATTTTTAATAAAAATTTCTATTTTTTTCTATTTTTTGGTATTCTTGTGAATCAACAGATTATAAATACTTATTTTTTTAGATATTTTTTAACTAAATAAATTAATAAAAAATTATTTTTTTCAAGCATTCACAGATTAAATAGAAATTCAATATTTATCTCTAATTTTTTAGGCTTTTGCTGTGTCACTTTCTCTAGTTGACGGATGTTATCATTTATTGTGATAAAAAAAACCGGCATGTTGAGGGCCCAGCTCGAATTTGGACTCGTTTGAACCAAAAATAGAAGTTCTGTCATAATTTATTGAAAAAGCTAAAATTCCTACAAGTTGCGGGGTATTTTGACCTTAGTTAAAAAAGCAAATAATAACTGGCTTTTATGCCAAAACCCTGTGTGTAAGCTCCCAAAAACCCTGAAGCTTTTTCCCCCTCTTCCATTTCTTCGGTTTTTTCCTTTACCCTTCTATCACTACACCATTATTTTCCTGCAACAACCATCTCTGTGTAACCCTTAACTTTTCTGGGAAAATGAACTACACTGAATTGCAAAATAAAAAAATTTTCCCATCTGCCAAACAATTCCCACAAGGCAATCTTCATCGAGCCTTCACCACTCTTCAAAACCATTGCTCTTCCTTACTCCAAAACCTCTCTCAACTTCCTCTCTTCAATCCCAACCCTTCTTCCTTCCAAACCCATCTCCAAACATCTCTTCTCAATCTCCAAACCCGAACAACTCATGTAATTGACAACACAATCTCTCGCTTAAACCCAACTCCTCTTACTTCACCCCAAAACCCATTTTGGGCTCGAATTGCGACTCAATTGGAGCCAGTTCGCCAATCCAGAGCTGCCATGCCGACTGAAACTATTGAAGAAAGATTGGCAGGCGTGCCTGTCTATGCTTTGAGCAATTCAAACGAAGAATTTGTGTTGGTTTCTGGGGCTTCCACTGGAAAATCTTTGGGTTTGCTTTGTTTCAAGAGACAGGATGCAGAGGTTCTTCTTGAGCAGATGAAGAGCATGGACCCTGGTATGAGAAAAAGTGGTTCTAAGGTGGTTGGTGTTGCTTTGAACAAGGTGGGTTTATTTTTACTACTGCTGCTGCTGCTACTACTGCTACCACCACCTTTGTGGGTATGTTATAGTATGATTTATGATGTCTCTTTTTGTTCTTAGTTCTCTCTCTCTCTCTCTTTTTTTTTTTTTTTTTTGGGTAGGTTTTTCAGCTAAAGGTTCAAGGGGTGGCATTCAGGTTGATACCAGATTCATCCCAAATCAAGAATGCACTTCGTGTGAGTATCTTTTAGCAACATAAGAAACTTTCATTTCTTTTACTTATATTATAGTATATTAAGGGAGTATGGAATCTGTCTAGCTTACTACTGCTCTCTGGTAATGAGCTTCTCACATGAAATAAAAGAAAGCAAAGGATTAAAACTTTCGAGTAGTTTATTTGTTGCTTGGATTCTGTTATTGTGTGTTATCTCAATGGTGGGAGAAGTTTAGTTAGACTAAGGAAAAGACCGACTCTTATTTGCTTTTGCTTTTGCGTTCTTTCAATCTTTGTTTTCTCGTGCTCTAACTAGTAATAGTGGTATATATATAATGTGTCGGTTTAAGTCAGCTGAGTCATGATCCTTGGCTCTAGACTTCTATTGTTGCTTTCTAGCCCTTAAGTGGATTATTAATTAAAAAACCTTATTCTCAGACCTACCCATGCCCTTGTTCATATTAACCAGAAGCATGAACAGCCAGTCTTGAGGCAAGAAGACCGATATTAGAAGATGTGGCGCAAGTTTATCCAATGAAATTTGATGGTGATAATATTGTGGAAATTGATGGCCATTTAAAAGCAATCAAGTTGAGATGAATCGAGCAGAGCAAATTTTACAATGTGCAAATCAACCTTCAACCAAAGATTTCATGAGAGAATCAGAGAAACTGAAGCGAACTTCCTGTGAAAAAATACAAGGCTGCTGAAGATATATTGAGTTTGAAACTTAAGAGAAGATCCTTAATGTGGCCCTAGTAGTCATGCTCTTATATTACCCAGGTGCTGCAGTTTGTTATTGATGAAATATGCAACATGGTTCAATGGTAATGGAAATAGCAACTGGTAATTTGTCAGAAGCAATTGAATCTAGTTTATTTTTGGGATTGAAGTAGCATTTTCTACTGGTAATACACTACCATGGATGAAGACTGCTGAGTTTTCTTATGACTTTCCATCTTTATGGTTATAGTTCTAGAAACAGAAATAGAAACTGGTAATTTGTCAGAAGCAACTGAATCAAGTTTAATGTAAGGATTGAAGGAGATTTTTGTACTGATGTGCCACCAACAATGATGAAACACCATACAGAATAAATAGATTGCAAGTCAAAGAATTTGCTAAAATTTCCTCAGGTTTACATTCTTTCGTATGACTTTAGTCTTGATGGTTGTAGTTCTAGCAGTTTTAGTTGACAGGTGCATAGAGTAGCTAAATTTTGATTTTTGTGTGTGTGTATACTGCACAAAAGTATATGGTTACAAGAGTTGCGGGGGCATAGTGGGGAGTTTCTCAGGACTGTTATGGGGTTTCATATTACATTATTGTTAAGAGATGGTATGTTTCAATTTTGGGTGTACTTATGAAGGAATAACCAAAGAATCTTAAGGATGAATCATGAGTGTATTGCCAAGTTATCCTGGATCTGGATTATCTTGTCTGTTTTTCAATGCCTACATTGTAGGGGCAGTTTTTGGCATATGAGAGTATCTTCAAGCAGCAGTGGTTAGAGTTGCACTTAGGTGGATTTTGTGAGGTGTTTCAACACAAATTGAAAGCTAACTTAGGCCAATCCTGAGATTAAAATTGTAGCATGTGATTCTTCCATCACCATCTTGTAACTGTTCATTTATTTTTTTCAGTAGAAGCATGCAATAATAGTTGGCATGGAAATAGATATGCCAGAATTAGTTTATTGCTGTTTTTGAGACTAACAGTATCTATTTGAGTGAATAAGTCCACTTTAACTGTCCAGGATTTTTGTTCAATTAATCTACTTGGCTAAATTTAGAAAATTTGTATTTCTTGTCCTGATTTAAGCATGTGCCAAAAGAAAGTAATTAGTGATTTCTAATGTCAGTTATGAACCTTTTTTTAACTTCAAAGATATGTATTGATTATTTGCAATTTCACATGATTATTCTCTAATAGTATCTGTATTGTCGGACTTATTATTTTATTTTATCCAATTCATTTTTTCTGTTAATTTTGCTTATCAAACAGTGGGCATCTCTAAATATAGATGCAACTCTGATGTGTTTATGTCTTCTTTCTTCTAATATTTTCAGGAGAGAGAAAAGGCAGGGTTTTCTGATGATGGCTTCTCTGGGGTCCCAGTTTTCCAGGTTCCTCTTTTAGAATCACTGGCCTATTTTTATATCTTTTTCCCACAATTTTACTTTTAAGTTGCTTACTGAAACCATGATGAATTTTGCATAACATAATGGGATTATGTAACTTAATGAAAGAAATAACAATTGCTAGTACATTAATTAATCATGGATTACCAAGATAGGTAGCAATAACAACAGGTTTTCTACCATGCTTGGAGTTGTCTTAGTACCCAAGATAGATAGCAATAACAACAAATTTTCTACCATGCTTGATGCTGTCCTATTTACGCTTTTGTTGGTATTTGATTATAGTCGTTAGATGCTTGAACATGATTTATATACATTGATAATAATGTACAAAAACTGACAAATTGTGATTGACTCCACAATTACTTTCTCAAATCATTGCTGTTTTAGGTTTTTAGAGATGAATCCTTGGATATTGTGGAATTAGAAATTGGAGCTTGGAGATCAAATGTGCATTTCATTGTCAAATTCGCACCAAACTTGAGGCTTCTATTTTCTAATAATTTAGGCTTCCTGTATTTCTAATTTGAGGATCAATTAAGCCATTGTTGAGAAAAGAAAGGGACTAATGATCAAACAAATCCAACATTTAACTCAATCCTTAATCATGGTCAACATTTGTTCGTATTAGTTACATGCATCAACTTCAATTCAAATGTTTTGGAATAGGGAATGGGGTGCAATTCCTGGAATAGAATTGCAGTTTCTTTTATGGTGGACAAAAATCCAAGTTGAGATTTTTATATTTGAACATTTGAATTTCAGTAAAAATATCATCCAGTTACATGTATGATTTCTAAAATATAAAACTCAACTCAGCTAAAAATATGAGTAAATTTGTTTCAAGTATTTCAGAAGCTACTTTGGGATGAGATTATTTGGGTCTAGACACCATTTTAGGTCCAAACACAATTCCAGAGTATACCAAAATCTTGTCCTATCGTCCTTATTTCTGTCAATATGGGATGAATTCCACTCAAGTTTAGTCTATTGATCCAATCAGACTTGCTAAATTCTTCGAAATCCCCTTCATCTAAATTCTTAAAATTGTGCCTAGACCTTTCAAACTGATTTGTGCTTCAATCTGTGTTTTTATTCCACAATGAGGAGAATAATAAAATATAGTAAAAAAGACCTGGAAAGGGAATAGAAAGGAAGTAACATCAAAGTATTTTAAAATAAAGTTGAAGAATTGCTGTGGATTTTTCTTGAATCCATGGATAAGCTGAGAGAAATGATTCTCTTGATTTTTTTTTTTCATTTGCCTCTAATTTTGTTTTTGGAGGGTTTTGTAGACCATCTTAAAAATATTTTTTTTACCTCCCTTTAAAAGCATATATTAGTTCAAAATTGTGTCAGTAATTGGGTCCAACTGAGCCCAAAATAAAATCTGGGTTCCAAGTTGGCCCAAAATTTATTGGTTCCAATTGAAATTTTCCCAAAACTTCAGGAGACAAATTGACGCAATTGATATTTTATTTTTTTTGGTGATTAATATGTGCTTATGTTTGCTATCATTAGTGTCATGATTCTTTTATCTGAGCATATGATTTTTTTAATCCACCTTACTACCTTACCATTCACTTTTTCTTGATCTCACTAACAATTTGCCTTGACTCTTGAAGTTTGTGAATCTATTTAGACAGCCTTCACAAGTCTTTCAGCCCAAGGATGGGCATTGTTTAAATCTCAAATTACCGTGCACTTTTTGTTTGTTGTATTCATACCCTCTTAAACAAACGATATTATTATGTCTTGAAGCTCACAGGTGTTACAGCCCAAGGATGGGCATTGTTTAAATCTCAAATTACCGTGCACTTCTTGTTTGTTGTATTCATACCCTCTTAATCGAGCCATATTATTATATCTTGAAGCTCACCTAACATTATGTTTGGTTCAATTCCACCAAGGAATTCATTTCATTTACAAATGAATTCCAAATGAATTTGTATGCCCAACAATTAGCTAGCCCTTGAGGTTCCATTGGTTGGCCTTTGCTGTGGCTTGCCCTCAATTTTAGACTTTACACTTGTAATATGTTCTCTCATCACTGGACAGTGCATACAAATTTTTGCATCAAATTTCTATAAAGTTCTAAGTTTGAGCTATAACTGTTTAAATTTTTGAATCAGTCAAGAAGTTTGGTGTTGAGAAGCCAAAACAAGAGTTATCGTCCAGTATTCTTTAGAAAGGTTAGTAGAGAGGAATGACCACCTTGACATGCATCATTCTAGTTAATCATGGTACACTATTAATGTTTCTTACTGTGATCAGGAGGATCTTGAAAAATCTCTTATGCGGGCTTCATATGATCAGAAAAAATTAAATCCTGTATTTAGAGAGGGGGATATTCAGGTATGTCTGTTGACATCTCTTTGCTGGTGACCTTTATCTTATTTACAACCATTTTTTTTTTCACTTTTTTCTTTTTAAATTTTTTTTTGTAGGTTGCTGTTTTTGAAGAAATAGTCAAGTCTATGAAGGTAAGGAGCTATCTGGAAATTGGTTTCTTTTAATGCAATTAATCAATTAGACGATGATAACTGACATATGCATTGCACCTGTTTGGAGTTGCAACTTCCAAGTTCATAATTTTGTTTTGTTTTATCAATTTGTTTTCTTTCGTCTTTTATGTGTATATGGGAAAAGATTTTAGAAAATGAAATTCTTGCAGGAGAGTTCTACTTCAACCTGGGATGATGTTGTATTTATTCCTCCCGGTTTTGATGTTTCAACTGGTTCTGCCCAGCAATAGGCAGTTGGAAATGAGTTGGTGATGTGACCAGTATGTATATTTAACGCATGCAAGCGGAAGTTTTACTTTTGATTTAGCTTACAACGTCATATTCTTCTTAAATCTTGCCCCTACGTTTGATTAGTTTGGGTATTTTGAGAGTTGAAATTAAGGTTCCCTTGTTGAGAATGGTGGCCGCAAGTTTTATATATGTAGTAAATGGATTCGGCATCATCATCTTAAGTCCAGTGGATGATCATATTTTTAACTCTTAAAAATTTTATCATTTTTACAATTAGATCTTACAAAAATTATTTTCATAGTTAAGCCATGTCAATTCTAAAATGGTTTTCCGTTCGTTCTATTTGTCAGTTAAAGCAATCTCCTATAAGGATGAATTTTAAAATTATTCCTCTTATTTTTCAGTCCTAGAGTTCTGAGAAAATATTATTTTTTTTAAATATTTTAATCAAGTAGCAATGTTTGTTTTTATTTTTTACTTTTACTTGATGATAACTATATAATTTATCAAGATTATATTAAAAAAAAAGAAAATGAATAAAAAGTAATAATTTTATCTTAAATTAATTATATTATATTATAATAAATAAATTATTAGTTAGAAAAAGATGTTCCCATATTCGATTATTTAAATATGTATTGTAAGATAACTAAATTAAAAATATAATTTTTAACAAATTTTTCTTGAATTAAATAATTATTTGAAATCTAACACAAACTATAATAATAGCAAAAAACAATTAGAGTTTATCCAAATATAAGAGGAAATATTTGTTCATCTGTAATATGCTCATTAAAATTATAGATCTAACAAATAACTTAAAATTACTTAATTTTTTTTATAAGATCGGAGAAAGAATCATCAAGCAGTGCACCAAAACATCCTAGTCAGGCTAGTACTAAAATTATTTAATTAATTCATTACATTTTTTTTAATAAAGCTTTATCTTGAATTTAACAATTATTTGAAGTCATTCCTCAAAAAAAAAAAAAAAAAAAGAAGTCACACAAACTACAATAATGGAATAAAAAACTAATTGAGTTTATTTAAATATAAAAAATATTTATTTATCTATGATATATTTGTTAAAATTATATATTTAAAAAATAAGTTAAATTACTGTATTAATTTTGTTTATTATGATATGAACCAGTACTTTGAAATTATTTTTTTATTATAATTGTTATTTTATTTTTAATATTATTTTGATGAATTATATAGTGATTATGAAAACTAAATAATAAAATAGTCATAAATAAGAAAATTAAAATTCAAATAAAATATTTCTAGTGTTTTAAAACTGAATTTTAAAAAAAATAATAATTTTAAGGATTGAGAAGTAAAAAATTATTTTCACTAATGGATAAAAATAATAAATAAAATTGTTAAAACTTAAAAGATTTTATTGTAGATAAATTTTTTGTTTTTATAATTTAATTATAAATAGAAATAAAACTTTTTGGCACTAAAAATGTTAAATGTGTCATCTCTAAGTCTAAATCGCCCGAGTTTTATTTGAATTTAGAAAAAGGGAAAATGATGTCAAATGTAAGAGGGTTCATTTCTTCCGGGGAGGAAAAAAAAAGGCATAATTACAAATGTAACTAAGGTTTTACCGTGTTTTTTCGTTCATAGCTTACGTGAATTTTTTTTCACACTTATCTAAAGCGCTTTTCACTATTATTTTTTTCTTTTTTTTTCATTTTACAATATTTCTTATCATTCTTGTTTTTGTTATTATTATTATTATTATTACTACTATTATAGCGTAACTATTATTTTGATATTATTTTATTTCTATGCTTATTTTATTTATTTATTTATTATTTTTTTGGTTGTTTTTTTTTTTCATTTGTACAACATTTTTTGGTTGTTTTATAGATTTTTTGGCGGTTGTTTTTAGTTTTTTGTTGATTCAACATTATATTTTATGAGGTTGTATTATTGTGGTTGTTTTTAAGATTTTTTTTATGATTTTTTTCAAAATAACCATAAATACAACCATGAAAATAACAAAAAAAATTAGAAAATTACCACAAAACAAGCACAAAAAATGAAAATGAACCAAGAAAAAACAAAAAATAAATAAAAAAAATAACCAAAAGAATCATAAAAACAACCATTCTTTTGGGTTGTTTCTTTCATTTGTACAATGTTTTTTGGTTGTTGTTTTTGGTTTTTTGTTGATTAAAACAAGCAGAAAATTACTACAAAATAAGCTCAAAAACTGAAAATGAACCAAGAAAAAACAAAAAAATTTTGTTTTTGGCTCTTGATTATTTTTCTACTTGTTTTTGGTTCTTGGTTGTTTTTCTATTTTTCAGTTTTTTTGAAAAAAATATAAGAACGACCATGAAAAACCAGAAAAATAATAATAAAATTACCACAAAACAATATCAAAAAACTGAAAATGAACCAAGAAAAAAAATTAAAAAATCGAAAAAATAAACCACAACAAAAATAAGCTCAAAAAACTAAAATTAAACAAAAAAATTGCAAAAAAAAATATTAAAATCAAATGTTTATCTAAAAAAATGGCCACAGTGGGAAAAAAAAAAAAGAAAGGAAAAGGAAAAAGAAGAAGGAGATGGGTCATCATATGTCATCGTATTTTTAAAAGAAAAGTTCCAACATAGTATTTTTTAAAAACAAAAAAAAAGTCAATAATATTTTTAAAAATATTTTACTTTTTTTGTTATTTATTGAAAAGTCTCAAAAGAAAATCTCGTGGTTACGTTTCTGCAATTTATGATTTATGTGTTCTTTCATTTAAGAGATCTTTATTAAAATACCCTAAAAACTCAGCTCAACCATTAAAAAAGTCCAACTTTTCATTTATTACTAGTGTGTCCTAAAAACAAAAAAAAATTACCCACATGCCCCAAACCTAACAATCTTATTCCCTTGACTTATTCTTCAAAAATCACAACCAACATTGTCTTAAAACCAAAAATCTTCAATAACCCAACTAAAATTCTTTATGATTTCTTCAAAATACAACAAATTCAACAGATCTCAATGAGCTAAAAAGTACAAAATCAACATACAGAAGACCAATCTCAACAAATCAAATCATTCTCATCCAGATCTCAAAAAGTTTCGACAAATCAATAAGAAGAAAACAACCAAGCTGAATTTCATCAACAAATTAAAGATGCAAGGTTATACATAGCTATACAGATCTCTATAGCTCTTTCAAATATACTAGAAAATCATATGCATGGCAATGAATCTAATAAAAAAAATAGTGTTTCTCCAAAAATTGAAAGTTGCTTGTTGTAAAATAAGATTTGCATATAACTCATCACTAAGCCAAAAAACTTAGTATATGTTTTGTTGAATTCGAATAACTTATGTATATTTCATGTTCCTTTTACATGTTTACATCTTCTGTATCGAATATAGGAAAACAACAAATTATATATACATTTTTCTCATTTTAGCATACTTTTAGTATCCTTTATGTTTCTGATACATTATAATATTCTGTCCTTCTTTTTCAATTTCGAATACTTTTAGTATCATTTAAGTTTTTAACACACATTATATTTAAAGAAAACGAGCAATTACTTGTTTTTATTCAATACAATGGTGAATGGAGTGACTTCACATTCAAAAAATTTCAAGTGACAGGAATACAAATTCCAAAAGATTGCAGCTATCAAAAATTCATCAATATAATTTCAGATCGATTGAATGTCCAAAATGAAGAAATTGAAATGCAAATCAGCTACCAAATCAAGGAAAATTATTTAGCACTTGAAATTCAATATGATCCACTCTCCTTTTCTATATACAGTTGAAAGGCACAAAATCATATCAGACAAAATTCCCTTTGAACATCAAATTCAAAAAACTAGACAATATCATCACATTCTTCAATTCGACTCCAACAGCCATAATATCGCAATCTGAGCAATAATCGACAAGCACTAAAAACATGGAATCAACTTCATATATCATTAATTTTGCCAACTCAAAGAGGATAACAACAAAAATCAAGATGATGAAGTACAAAGCCCTCTCTCTCATTCTTCAATAATTAGCAACACAAATTTCAAAGAAGTCCGAGCTCATCAAATCTACAACAGCAAGCAAACACTCAAAATTCTTCTCACATTTTATGTGATATTAATGAACTTTCAGTTCAGAGTCATCAAATCATGTGCAAGAAAATTCTACATCAATTGCATAAAATGATAATTGTAGCTGGAAATTGAGAGCATCTCGATTAAGAAACACAATGATGTTTCAAATTCGACATTTCACAAATGAACATAGTTGTACCTTGGAAGTAAGATTGGGCAGCCACCATCATGCAATAAAAAATGTCATTGCAGAGTGCATAAGTCAAAATATGCCAACATAAAAATGGTGTTTAAGCCTGCAGATATAATAAGAGATATGAAAAAGAAATATGGAATCTCAATTAACTATATGAAGGTTTGGAGATTAAAAGAGAGAGCTCTTGAATTCATTAGAGGGGAACTATAAGAATCCTTTTGGTTTCTGCCCAATTTCTTATACACGATACAGAACACAAACCCAGGATCAATAGTAGAGTTGAAGACAACAAATGGCAGTAGATTTCTACATGTGTACATGGTTTTACATGCAAGCATACATGGTTGGCAACACTACATGCCAGCCATTATTGTAGATTGAACTTTCCTCAAAATAAAATTTGGAGGAACACTCCTTTCAGCAACAATACTAGACACATCAGGTAAAATATTTTCATTAGCTTTTGTTGTTGTAGATTCTGAAAATGATGACTCAAGTGGTTTTTTGTGTAATTGAAGAAAACATTTGGTATGAGAGATAAGCTACCTATTATATCCAATGGACATGAAAGTATTGTTTTAACAATAACAGAAATTTATCCTGAAGGAGCCTATGCATTCTGTATCTTTCACATAATCAATAACCTGAAAAAAAAAAGTTCAAAATGAACTCATTGCAAATCAAGGATAGCTGCAAATAGCTAAACATTAGAAGATTTTAACAACTATATGTCTCAGATAAAAATGATTGATGAAAGAGTCCATCAGTACTTATAAGAAATTGGATTTGAGAAGTGGACAAAGGTCCATTCGACAAATAACAGATTCAAGATGATGACATCCAATCTTGCTGAATCACTCAACTCTGTTATCAAAAATGCATGAGAACTTCCAATCATAACTTTACTTGAATATCTATGTGGTTTGATGCAAGAATGGACATCCATAAATAAAAACATCACACTAGGTACGTTCAAAAAGCTTAAAAAAAGCTTGAAGAAGTGCTCAACCAGAACTACATAAATCTTTGAAACTAATGGTCAGCTCCAAAAAAATTCTCTTTTATATTTCAGATATCATGCATGAAACACATCATCACTTAATATTTCTTAAATTCAACATCACTTTTTGATAATCTTCTTATTTTGTGGTACAGTGAAAACAGTTTGACTTAATATCTTAAAGATGTATACATATCTTTTCTAAAAATGTATCTTAAATAAAAATAGTCTATACATATGTTTTTTAAAAATGTACACTTTTGGTTTACATTTAGTATCTGATACATGAAAAGAACAAATAAAACATATTTTTGAATCTTTTCAGGTAAGAAGATCAAAGGATGAACTGTTCAGTTTCTAGAATGAGGGAAAACCAGAAATAGTGAACCTAAAAGACAAAACATGCACATGTAAGAAATTTCAACTTGATGAACTACCATGCGACCACACATTAGTTGTTCCCAAGGAGTTAAATCAAGAGCCTTATAACTATTCATCACATTTCTACACCAAAGAGGTAATGATTGCAACATATGAAGCAACAATCTACCCTTTGCCAAGTCAATCAATATGGCGCATTCCAAATACAATCAAAGATATGGTGGTACTACCTCCAAAAGAAAGAATTTGTCTCGATAGACGTAAAAAGACAAGATTCAAAACTCTATTGGAAATGAAAACAGAAAATAAGTGTGGAAGATGTTGACTGTATGGACATAACATAAAGACGAGTAGAAATCCACCAAATATGCATTGAAATTTAGAATCATTTTAGTATATTTTCTGTTTCTTTTCATTATAAAAAATTGTTTGATACAAATATAGTGACATTGATCAAAAAATAATAAAAATTGCCTTCATATTTCTGCAATTGCAATTACAATTATTAGATTATATATATATTTGATTTTTTTTTCACAACATAAAAAGCTGAAACTTAAAAAACATATCAGAAACTAAAAATAAATGAAAATGATACGCAATTAGATACTCAATATAACACTACATAATACTTTAAAATCTCAACCCTACCAATAATTTTTTTTAAAACTCATAATCATGGCCATCCTTCTTTACACAAAAAAAAATCAAATATGAATTATTTGGACATAAAATTAAAAATGCATAAATGAAACATAAAGATGAAACTAAAACCATTTTAGTATACTTTATGTTTTTTTCCCGTATATGAAACTATTTTTTACAAATATATCGACATTCAACAAGAATAATAAAAAAATTACTACTTATTCTTTTTATTTAAATGTTTCCTAAGCCAATTAATACATCTCACTAAACCATAAAAAAAATGTTCACCTGTATAATGAAGTATCAGAAACCAAATATAAACAAAAATGATATAGAATTATAAACTCAATTTAAAAAACCAAAATTCTTTTGACAACTCAGAATCTAAGACTTCTTTCATTAAACAAAATAAAATAAAACCAAGCATTCATTATTTATAAAATGAATAAAAGATTGAATGAAAACAACAAACATAAAAAAACCTCAAATCATTTTAGTATACTTGGTTTTATTTCCATATATGAAACTCTTTCTTAATAACCTGTCAACACTAATAAAAAATAAAAACAGCAAATTTATAAAACACACAAAACCTAAACATCAAAAACAAAATACAAATAACAGTGAAATGAGTTCAAATGATTATAAAATCCAAATATCATATTTACAATATCTAACTATAAAAATAACTAATAACAAATTCAATTAAAAAAACACACAAAAAATCCTAAAATAACTTAAGTAATAATAGTTCTCTCCACTAAAAATCATACAGCTATTTTCTTAAATTTCTCTCTTGGCTTAGGCCTTCCCTTATGTTCATGTTCACTATCAACAAAATCCCTTTGTTTCAGCTTTCCATAGCCATACAAATTGATAGCATATTGAATTCTCATATCTTCAATATTGAGATTCAAGGGAATCTTCAAATCGTGCAGTATGAACTTCGCAAAAGCAACAACAAAATCACCACAGTCATTGTAAAAAATTACCAAAATTAGAATTCTACAAAAATTAAAAATTAAAAACTAAATCAAAAAAAAAATTTCTTATTCTCTTGTGAAGGAAGATCATATGCCAACAAAACATCAAAATGAGATATGGCCTTCTTCTAAGAATCAACAACATTAAAATCTTTATCTTTGTATTTTGCCCAAAAATCAACAACATCAAGAAAAAGAGGCAATATAACTCTATAAGCTTCTAAAGATTCCAACACAAAGTTATTGCTCCTTGCAAACATTAAGGAATTGTAAACATAGATCTATTCTAACGACCCAATATCCAATGTTTTTCCTTAGCAATGTGAATTGGAAAGAGAATTTCATCAACTTTATACCATAGGGTGTTACTCATTATATAACAAGAACATACTCCGCCACGCAATGGTCAACATGAACAATAGAAATATCATTGTTCTTTCCCAACCTAATATATAAACTTTGAATATACTAGTCAAATTGATTGTCAGTACTTGTGAACTTGATACAACTGTCAAGAAAAACTTTCATTTTCTTCCTCAAATAGTAAAAAAAACATCCTTATGTTACAACAAGAAATAAAAAACTATAAAACACTAATCACATTTATAGAATACATTCAGTATATTTCTATGATAAAAAAAATAAACAATAAAACTTACAGAAGAAGACAATGAATGTCTGCAGTAATTAAGAGTATGAAACCATATATTTGAGATAATTGTATCAACTCCAAATTTAAAACCAGGATAGATAAGGTCATCGTCATCAAAATACATATTTTTCCTAAAAAATAGAAAACAAAATAACAAATTAAAAAATAATGAAAAAATAAGAAATAAAGATATAAATACAAAATACCATACTTATTCTTCTTCTTCAAATCATTGGCAATATAGAAATCAAATTCAGACTGCATTTGATAATTCACAAATTCATCAATTTTCTATGTGAAAGATGCAAATCTTTAACAACAATCACAATCTTCTTGTCTATAGGAACATAAGAAGACCAAAATTCATTCACAAAAGGGAATTTCATAAAATAAGCAGGTTTATGCTCCCTTTTACTTGGAATATGATTCTATAACTCATCATTATCACCTTGGGAATAAAAAACTATATCAAAAATCAAAAAGCAAAGAAAAAGAAACAATAAAACTAACACAAACTATTAACAGTATATACCACATCAACATCTTTCACACTCTATCCACCACTAAGACAAAAATGCATAGAAACACAAACAGAATCTCCCTTTTCAATACCTTATTCAATAAAAATTATTAAAAAGAAAGGAAACATATATAAAATAAAAAAGAAAAATTGAAAATATAAAAAACCAACATATAGCATCTCCACCTAATTCACCAACAACTTTTAAAGCACATTCAATGACATTATCAACATCATTTACATCAATAGTCACATTATTTTTACCCTAAAAATAAACAACAAAGAAAAATTGCAATTTGTAACTAAAAAAAAAAAGATACAAAATATAAATAATAAAAAAACATTAAATACCACATCAAAATCCTTTAACATTTAATCACCAATATAACCTTTAACAGAAGAATCCATAATATTGGTACTACCTCTAACATCATCATACATCTTCTTATCAAACTGCAACAAAAAAACATTAAAAAACATCACAAACTAAAAAAACAAAATGATACAAAATAAAAACAAAGCATACCATAACAGAATCCTTCAACAACTCATCACCCCCACTAACATCTTCAAAAACTTCAGAGTCATGACCCTCTTTTTTTCCACCATCACCATCAACTCCACACCCATAACCATTAGTTTTCTTATAATTGCCACCAATTTCAGAAGCCCCACTAAGACTAGAACCTAAATAAGAGCCACCAAAATCACTTACACTTTTCATGTAAAACAAAATATTAGAAAACTTTCAAAACACGACACTGATAAAGAAATAATAAAAAAATTACCTCCAACACCTGAAAAATTGTCTCCCCCTTCCCCATCTTTATCTCTTCTTTTATACATAATTTGAATATCATAATGAAAATCACCATCATTTGAATCACCATCATCAAAATCAAAAGAGTCACGTTCAAAGACATCTTTACCTTGTTCAAAAAATAAATACATTAGGTTTCTTTTTTAGTATATTATAAAAAAAAAACTTCAAAGCTACAACTTACTTTATCACCAAGATCATCCCTACAAACAACACCAACTTTTTCCATCATAAAATTCAAAGTAGAAAAAAGATAATCAAATTTCTCATTCACATACAACTTCAAAGCAGTCAATTGATTAGACAAATACTCTTGTCTCTCACAATGTTACTTCAAAACGTCACTAGATAACTCCCTCCATCCTTAGCAGCATCTGAATCATCCAATTTACTTTTTACTTTATCAAATAAATATCCTAAAATCAACTTCTCTTTCCCTTCAGCAGCATGATATATTCTTTTACCTTTAGCTAAAAAAACACAAACCATTAAAACTAAAAAAAAAACGTAAAATATATAAAAAAAATTACCTTCTTTGAAGATTCTCTAAAAATCGACCTCTTGAAGACCTTATAACTTGAAGATAAATTGCAATCCTAATTCAGAATTTGAGATATATGACTAGGATTATGAAACAAAGGTTCATAAGATCAAAAGTGACATATTCACAAAACCAAACTTAAAAACCATAAGGAAAACCATTTAACTTATAAAAAGAACCATTATTTTTCTTTTTACCTTTCAAATTCACTTTCCCCTTAATATAATCCAGAGTCAAATAAAAAACATCTTTTCCTTAGTGATATTGATTAAATGTACCACTTTCAACAATATTAAAAGTTCTCTTACTCACCATTTTATCTAAAGGAGAACTCAATAAAAATACTTCAAAAAAAAATAACATAGTTAGTTTAATGCAGTCATCGTCATTTTCTTAATGCTTAAAGAGGAAATATTTTTGAGCAGATTGCTTATTAGTTTTCCATAACCTACCAAAATATGTTTTCAACAGCCTATGCTCCTCAATAAAAACACTTGAAACATTAGAATCACCTGCATAATTCAAACCAATCACTAAGGCCAATTCTTCAATCCCATATTTCAATCCCCTACCACAAACATTAAACTAGAACTCATACTGGATTAGTTGTTTCGATTCTCTTAATAGAAGAGAATGAATCAATTGACATTGGACCTCAAATTTAGGCAAATCTAAAAAAATACCCAAAACATGTATTTCAAAATAAAATCAATTGATTTTCATTCAAAACACTCTTAATCATATCAATAACATCGTAACTCAAACTGCAACCAATTTTTGCAGTGAAATAATCATCAGGGCTTAAAAAAGGCTCCAAGTCCTAAAAAATTAATTAAAAAGGAAATAAAAACAAAATGTATACAAAAAATTAATAAAATAAAATCAAAACTTACCTTCACATTATCACGAATAGAAATAGGAACTTCACCAGAAGTAGAAATTTCATGACAATCAAATTTCATTTTTTTCTTCCCTTTCTCCTCTTTTGAATGATGAACCTTAGAACCTTTTCTCTTACTACCAGAACCAACGTCTTTTTTAGAAGAAGCATTCTTTTTATACTAACGCTGCTTATCACTTCTACAAAAAATTTTCTTCCCCATTTCTTCTTTGTAAGTTTTATCTTCCTTTAATTTAGGTTTTTTAGATTTCACAATCTTCTCTTTCTTAACAACAGTAAATCTAGTTTCCAGCATAACTTAAAAAAAATAGTAAGAAGGGAAACAAAGCGACTCTTGAAAATCCACTATTGCCAGTTACCTTCAGTATCATAGTAAAAACCAATCAAAAATGAAAAATGAAAAAATAAACGTAACAGTAGAAGAATAAAAGGTCGAAAACACATAAGGGCACACCTGTAAATAAAATGGACAAAATTAGTAAAAATGAAAAATTGAGGTATTTTGGTCAATAAAATCCCGTCATTTAATTATAAGATCTAATATTATTTGGTTGCATTTCAATACTCTATTTTAATTTGTATAAATTATTTAAAATGTAATATTAATGTAGTACAAACTTTTAATGATAATATCATTTTTTATAAATTGTTTGATAGCTAAAAGGCAACTTTAATTCTATAATAAATTAAATTAAAATGTATTTTTCTAATTTTCTAAAATATTTTTGATAAAATAGTCAAATATTCCTCGAAGTTAGAGTTAACATCCTAGTCAAATGGCAACTTAACATAAAGTTCAAGATTCATAATAGATCATCTTCGATAACTAATCATCTACTCCAACAAATCACCTTCTCCAGTTGATTATTTGCTCTAACATATCATCTACTCCACCAGAGTTTGTTCCAATTTGTTGGTTATCATCCACTACCCACTCTCCTACAATTTCTCCACCTCATCTTTATATTTCCTATAAACGCTCATGTAAGTTATATCTTATAAGTCTAAAGAAACAATCTTTCTTAAAGCTTAATGCTTTTACAGCAGAGAAAAATCTACAAGAATAATCTTCTCCATAACTTAATTCATCTTCTTCTGCAACAAAAGAATTTCTAAAGAAATAATCTTCTTTAGTGTTTAAAATCTCTTTGTTGGACTTTTACGATGGAAGAATCAATTATGTTTTATTTAGTTCAATTTCAGTTTATGTTCTATCTCTATATCGTATTGAATACTTTACTATGCAAGTTATTTTCTACTCTGCAAAAAGAGAAAAAAAATATATGAATGATTTCATAGTCTAAAAAAGATACTTGATGAAGGCATCATTAAAATATTAGCAAGTATCAAATATCTTAAAGTAATAATTCCTTTATACTAGAACCTTTCTAACAACCTTATTGAGTTAATAGGCAGAACACAAAACATTCATAAGTTTATAGAATGTTCAAAGAATGAGCTAGAATAAACATGCTAAAGAGAAGATAATAGACACAACTGAAGTCTACTATAATAGAGGTGTTATGATGGATGAAGGAGAAAACATTGAGGTGCTAGGATGGATAAAAGAGAAAATATTAAAAAAATTTCAAGATTGACTCATTCAAACTAACATGTTGCTATAATATTTAGTAAATTATTCAGCAACACCCGTTACAGTAAAAGCTGCTAAAGCTCAATGAAGCCTTTAGTAGACTCTTTAAGAAGTTTAGAAATATAAAAAATACAACTAAAGCAAGACTTTAATGAGAAAGATTTTAGATACACTGACTCTAGAAGTGAATGATGTTTGTTCCTTTAGAATGTTTATAATATTATATTCTTCTGCAAAAGAATATGATATTTCTCATGTTCTTTACCATACAAAGTGTTTTCTATGCCATGAAAATAATGTCAAAGATTAAAAGAGATGCATAATTCCATATGTGGATGATTCTATTCAATTTAAGTTTTTTATTTATATAAAGTGATTTATATCTACATATAAATGTTAAGTGTATGATCTAAGTTATGCTTAAGCACTTTGAAGGCCGATCTTTATAGCACTTAATTATCTTAGAAATCAAATCTCATAGAATTCAAATGCTTTGGAGATCAAGCTCAAGCGCTTTAAAAATCAAACTCCATAAAGCTTGAGCTCTTTAGAGATTAAGCACCATAAAGCTCAAGTACTTTAGAGATCAAGCTTCATAAAGCTTGAGCACTTTATAGATCAAGCTTCATAATCATGACATAGTATAACTATAGACATCCTCATACAACAATAATTAAGGCACAAAGATGGCTATAAATGATTAAAAGAAAAAGTTGTAGATTGGAATTAATGGAACAATGCAAGAAAGGAGCCAACTAGGTCCTAAAGTATTTTTTACTATAGAAGTAATATCTACTACAGCGAAAGGATGTACTACAGTAGCAATACTTATCCCAAAAGCATAAGAGCTAAAAAATTTTGTAGAAGCATTATGGTATGAAGAATCCACATCAGGTATTAACTCGCAAACATGCCAAAAATTTAGTTTTAATTAAACTTACTATGAAAGGTATTGAAAAGCATCAAACGGGGAACTTAAGCTATAAAGAAGGATTGAAAGTTCTACATTAAAAGTTCATAAGGCATGATAAGGCTTGTAGATCTACAAAAATTAAGAATTAAGAAGTCTGAAAAGGTATTTTCTATAAGCGTATGTTTAGCAGCCATTCAATGATTTTTATCCTTCAATGGTTGTCTTTCTTTAAAGAGCTTTAGTAGTTGTCATGGTTGAAGAAGCCAAGATGTGTTTATTTACTTGAAAGTATATACTCTTTATATTTGCTCATTCCTCTATTAGTATACTCAAATGCAAAAGGCATATATATATATATATATATATATACCAAATGCCAAAATGTTCACTATAAAGTAGTTTTATGAGAAAAAAAAATGAAAAGTACACACTTAAATGTGTGAAAGCAAATTTTGCTACCACAAGTATTTCCTTATAAGTACCTATAGGCCCCTTGTGCACACAACAAAAGGCTGCCATGGGTAATTGCTCATAAGATAAAAAAGAAAATAAAATTGAGCTAAAGGCATAAAAGGGTAATTACCCATAAAATTAGGCTTCGAGAGCTAAAAATGATAAAAGTCAAAGGCATAAAAAGAACAAAGCTGAAGAGCTCTAAGATACCAAAAGCATAAAAATAACTTTGGACCATATGTAATGGCCAATGAGATCAAGCCATAGAGTCAAAATGTTAGGAAAAAAAAAAGGAAAGTATTAAAACTATGGATTATAAGAACAAGTTAATAGCTAAGATCTTAAGAAAAGCTAAATGTTAAAGAATATGGTCATGGATAATTTTCATGAGTTATAGGGTTGAAAGCTCTAGAAACTAAAAGGTAAACGCTAAAAAAAGTCACCAAAGAGCTAAATGCTCAAGCAATTATAAGTCACAAAGCTAAGAGCTCTAAAAGTAAACGTTGAATGCTAAAGAAATTATTATGGATAAATTTAATAACTTATAAAACTAAGAACACTAAGAGTAAACGTTGAAATGCAAAAGAAAATAACATGAGTATAGATTTGGATCTCTATAAATTTCTTCTTAAATTGTAAATTGCAATTCCATTCTATATCAACACACCTAAAATATGAACAAAATAATCAAAAATAGAGAAATTAACTTGGGCGTTGTGATATTTGAAGAAGTTAAAGAATAGGTAAAGTGAATCTAAGAATTGAAATTTGAAAGATGAATTTATTGGCAATTTGAAAAAGAAAGAGAGAGATTTTTGTGATAGAGAATATTTTTTTAAATTTAATAAAAAAGGAGAGATGAAAATAAAAAAGTGCCTTATTTTGTAGACTTATATCCATATAACTAGCTTGGACTTGACCCAAACTAATTATATGCAGGGGGTATTGTTTGAGCCCAAATGCAAAATTTTTGCTAGCCATTAATAATTCTAAAATCCAGCCCATTGACAACCTTGAAGAGGACGGAAAAAGAAGCTTCTAAAATTTTATGGTGCATTAAGGAAGTGGAAATCTTTACTATACACATTACTAGCTAAGGAGTCTAATGAATTGAAGCATTGATGAAGTAGAAATCTCTAGAATTTCTTGAAGAAGTAGCTTGCAAGCAACACTATTTATAAAAGCAAGGAAGAATCAAAGCAGAAAGATAACCAATAACAAATCAAACATAACACAAACCAATCAATAATCAAACATCAATTTTCATTAATCATCAACTTTTACCTTAGCAAAGTCCTGTTCTTATTGAGTTATTTTAATTACTATTTTCTAGACCTTATAATAAACTTTATCAATACAAGAATTTTCCTTTCATCATTTACAAAATTTTCTTTTTGCATAATTCAACTAAGACTATAAAAATCTCATTAGAATCTAAACAAATTATGGTAAAGGCATTTAGGAATTCACAATTACCTAAAAGAAGTCAGGTTTATTTTAGGAAATAATCCTTTGGCACGCTCACGCATTGAACCCAGTTCGTCCAAAAATTTCACCAACAATCTTTTAGCATGCTTGGAGCGATAATATTTTGGCATGCCTAGTGGGACCAAAAATTGGAGCAACATAAATATTATGTTTCTAATTAAAAATAGAATTTTTAAATATGTTTCTAATCAGATTAGCAATGAGTGTTTTACCAAGAGCTAGTTTCCATTTCTAAATTATTTAGAGACAGATTTTAGGCTTTTAAAAATGGAATTAGTTTGTTTTTAAACTGTGTTTTTTTTTTAGGAGTGTAAGACTAACCAATCTAGACTGCTTAAGGTTTAGGTTCATAAGAGTGCTTAAATTGTTATTGTGCAAGTGTGCTTAAAGTCCGCTAAGACTAAAAGTCGATGGTATCTAGATAGTAGATGTATAAGACATATGACAGGAGATAAAGGCCAATCCACTACCCTTAAGGCAAAAGATAGAGGAAGTGTAACATTTGGAGACAATGCCAAAGGAAAGTTAGTGGAAATTGATGAAGTGGGTAATCCTTAAACTCTTTCTATTCTTGTTTGTTAATGGTTTAAAACATAAGTTGTTTAGTGTTAGTTAATTGTATGACTTTAGAAATAAAGTAACCTTTTTATCCTAGAAATTGCTTTATTAGTAGGCTAGATGATGATAAAGTAGTTTTCAGTCGTGAAAGAGTTGATAATATCTATATTGTTGACTTGAATAAAGTGGATAACAAAGACTTTAAATGCTTAATGTCTCTTTTCTATGATACTTAGACTTGACATAGAATACCGAAACATGCTAATTTTAAGTTTTAGATGAACTTAGCAAGAGTGAACTTGGGGATGGGTTGCCTAAACTCAAGTTCATCAAAGATAAGCCATGTGTTACTTGCCAAAAGAGAAATTAAGTTAAGTCTTCCTTCAAACTCAAAAATGGAGTGTCTACCTCTAAGCCACTAGTACTAATTCATATGGACTTATTTGGATCTATAAGAGTTACAAGTCTAGGTGGAGTGCACTATGCATTTATACTTATTAATTATTACTCTAGATTTACTTTGGTGTATTTCTTGGCTCATAAGCATGATACTTTTAATGCTTTCAAAAGTTTTGCAAAAAAGTTTCAAAAAGAAAAAGATTGTTGTATTGTTAGTTTTAGAAGTGATTATTGAACCTAATTTGGAAATTAATATTTTAATGCTTTTTATGATGAAAATGGCATTTTTTATACTTTTTTCCCCCCTAGAACTCCTTTAAAAAATGTGGTAGATGAGAGAAAGAATAAAAACATTAGTGAAGATGGCTAGAACTATACTTTATGAGTATAATTTTCCATTATACTTTTGGGTGAAAGTCGTCAACACCACATGTTATATTTCAAATTGAGTTTTTAAAAGGACCAATTTTAAATAAAACCTCTTATGAGCTTTAAAATAATAGAAAATCCAAGATTTCATATCTTAGAGTGTTTGGTGACAAGATGATTTATATTAAAACCAAGGACAACCTTGGAAATTTTGACTTTAAAATTGATGAAGGCATTTTCTTAGGGTATTCCACCTTTATCAAAGCTTATAGAGTGTTTAACAAAAAACCTTAATTGTTAAAGAGTCTATGCATGTTGTCTTTTATGAATCCAATCCCCTTAATCCAAAAAAGGATATTGTTTATGATGATGTTGTAGATGACTTTTCTGAGATGAGAATTAAAGAAAAAGAGGACCCTAAACCTATAGAATTAGAGGGACCAAGTAAAGAAGAAGTGCAAGAGTTGCTCAACCCTCAATGAAGGAAGAACTTCTAAAGGATTAACACCTTAAGAAGGATCACCAAAAAGAGCTCATTATTAGTGACAGATCAAAAGGAATAACTACTAGATCTCATCTCAGACCTCTAGTAAATTTTTCCTTCATCTCTCAAATTGAGCCAAAGTTCACTAGTGAGTCTTTGGAGGATGAATATTAGATCATTGCCACACAAGAAGAACTCAATCAATTTAAGAGAAAAAGGTTTGGAACTTAGTTCCTAGACCTAAAAATTATCCCATTATAAGCACCAAATGTGTCTATCGAAATAATTTAAATGAACAAGGTATTGTAACTAGGAACAAAGCTAGATTAGTGGCCAAAGGTTATAATCAAGAATAAGATATTGACTACGATAAAACTTTTGCCCCAGGTGCAAGGTTTGCAAATGGATTTAAAAGTGCATTTTTATTATTTTATTTTAAAAGTGTATTTGTTGAACAACCTGCAAATTTTAAAAGTAACAAATTTTTAAAGCAAGTGTTTAAGTTAATCAAGACATTATATATATTGAAACAAACTTCTAGAGCTTAGTATAAAAGGTTGAGAAACTTTCTACTAGAGAAGGAATTATCTAAAAAAAAAAGTTTGACATAACTCCTTTCATAAAGAAATCCAATGACTTGCTACTTGTGTAAGTTTATATTGATGATATTATATTTGGTGCTACTAGTCATCACTTATATAAAGAATTTTCTAACTTAATCCAAGGTGAATATGAGATGAACATGATAGGTGAACTTAAATTCTATCTTGGACTTCAAATCAAGCAATGTAAGGATGGGATCTTCATCAACTAAGTAAAGTACACAACGAACATCATAAAATGTTTAGAATGGAAGGTGCCAAGTCTAACAAGACTCTAATAAGCACCTCAACCAAGCTTGGGATGGATGAAAGTGGAAAGCTGGTTGATGAAAAGCGTTATACATATGTGATCGGATCCCTCCTTTATTTAACTGCTAATAGACCAAATATTATGTTTTTTATGTGCTAGATTTTAATTTAATCCTAAAAAGACTCATTTAAATTTCATTAAAAGAATTTTTAAGTGTCTTAGTAGTAGCTTGCATTTAGAACTTTGGTAATCAGGAGCAATGTATTTAACTTAGTTACCTATTCAGATGCGAATTTTTCTGATAGTCTGCTTAATAAGAAGATAACTTTTGGAACTTGCCAATTCTTAAGTAGATATTTAATATCTTCGTTTAGTAAGAAGCAAAGTTTTATTGCTCTATCCACCCCCAAAGCCGAATATACAATAGCTAGTTATTGTTGCTCACAAGTCATATAGAAAAAATAACAACTTAAGGATTATGGCAGTGATTTTGATCATATTTCAATCAAATGTGACAATATAAGTGTTATAAACCTTAGCAAAAATCCCATCCAATATTATAGGACCAAATACATTGACATTAGACATTATTTTCTAAGAGCACATATTTAAAATGGTGATTTTATGCTTGAGTTTATGGAAACTAGCAAATATTTTCACTAAACTACTTAATGAAGAAATGATGAACTTCATTAAGCATGAGTCTAGAATGCTAGATGAAGCTAGTTTGATATGAACTTTCTATGGTTCATTTATGAGTTTTATGTGCCTTATGTCTTTATGGCAATAATGATGTGCTAGAATGGTTTAATTTCTCTCTATTGTTAACTGTCATTTGCATAAACATTATTGATAAATCAATGAAACTTGATTCATTTGATTCATCAACAAAATTGCACACATCAAAATATCTAAGAGATCTTGACGCATTTTCATGATCAAGTTAATTTCAAATTGCATGTTTTTAAATGCCAAAATACTTCTCTTTCAAAGTTTCTAAATGTGTCAATTTAGTCTCTAAGAGGACTAAATTGTAATAACTTTTTAAAGTATCTTCATTGTGTATTTTTAGTTCTGAAAGGACTAAATTGCAATTTTTTTAAAAAGTTTTTTAGACCCAATTGCAAAATTTTTGAAAGTTTAAGGACCAAGCTGAACTTTTCATTATAACCGTTGGTTTTGAATGACAGCTTATGACACCCATTCAATTCTGACACAAATGTGCTCACAATC
>CATIWM010283540.1:0-14289 GCA_949671775.1 Mallotus repandus
TATTCCTATTTCAATTTGGTTTGCCTATCCATCTAAGTATTTATCCTATTAATACAAAATTGCTGAATTCCCAGTGTTCGACACCCTACTCCTCTATACTAAGTCCTAGAGACTAGGGTAATACAATTTGACCCGCTTCACTGCACCACTGATTGAGAGGTATTTGCATCAACCAATTATAAGCTATCTCATCTTCTTTTGCTTTCAATGTCTTCATCACTTCCCAAAATTGAAATCCATTTGTTGCCCTTGTAGCCCACCAGAAATCTTTCCTAACTAATAAGCTTGGAATGTATTTTTTGTAGTTAATGAAAATATGTCTGCAATAAAATTTATGGGCTGCTGTTGGATAAATTGAATGGATTGCATTAATAATACCATGTAGTGTCATTTAAAATAATTCAATATACACATATGATTACAAGATGTAAGTAAATAAATAAGGCAGGTGTTTAAACTTACCTTTTGCCTGTCTGACATGAAGGTAAGTAGGGTGCCATCTTGTGCACAACTGATATATGTCTCTAAAATCTCCATAAACCACTTCCAACTACCAATACATTTTGATTCCACAAGTGCAAATGCAACTAGAATCACACCTCTATTTCCATCCAATGCAATTGCAATAAGCAAAACACCTCCAAATGCACCTTTTAAATAAGTTCCATCTAATCCATGAAAAGGTCTACAACCTTAAATGAAACCCATCTTCATTGTATTGAACATAATAAACAATCTCTTGAAAACAGAAGGATCATCTAATGACTGTCGATCATGGTATTGTAATTTCACAATTGTATTTGGATTCCTAGCCATTAATTGCTCAATGTACTTCGTTAGCTTCTTGTATGATTCTGAATGTGTACCTTCATTCTCTTCTCTAGCAATTTTTTTAGCTTTATGTAATTGCCATACATCAATATCTAAGCCCAAACTCTCTGTCATTTCTTGCTGCATTAATTCGACACTCATTATTGGGTCCACACTCAACTTCCTTTTCAATTTTAAAGCTACCCATTTGCTTGTGGCATTAGGATTTTTATTCCCTTCCGGCCTAATACATGTGTGATTGTAATTCAGAGTTTTAATCATGAAGGTCTGATAATTAGGTAGGACTGAAGCATGGATTCTCCAAGCATAATCATTTCTTAAGCAAACTGCAGTAACCTTTACTCAATCATTCTTTATCTTATCTAGTACATAGCCTCCTTTAACTACGTAATCTCTCAATGTTTGTCTTAATGCTTCAACATCATTAAAAACTTGCCCTTCTGAAAATACAATATCACCATTTGCAGCTTGGGTAAATGGCTTAGACAACATTTTTTAAATGTATCAACTATTTTTTCCTCCTTCTCCTACCTTTAACTATAATATATTCTTCTTCTGAACTGCTATTTGTATCTTCATCATTAGATTTTTCTAAACCAACATCACTTAGCTCATCATGTTTGTCAGCATATTCATCTGGTTCTTCATTTTCAACATCCCCATAATCTGAGTCACTATCTGAACTATCTTCCCCAGCTGCTGTGTAGTCATACTCCTAATTTTTATCCTCACTTTCATCAGTAAGTGCAAATTCATCATCACTAAATTTTGGATCATCCTCTTCAGATACTATCTTAGTTTTATCTCTTGTTCTGACATTGCCTCCTATTGTTCTCACCCCACCTCCTCTTGTTCTCACCCTACCACCTATTGTTCTGACCCCACCTCCTCTTATTCTCAACCCACCACCCCTTTTTGTCACTCCACCTCCTCTTGTTCTCACCCCACTAGAGCTGCCTTTCCTAGCCTTTTTAGCTTCAGTTAATTATGTATCATCATAAATATCATTGCCAGAAATGTCATCACCCTTACCATTATTTCGGTCAGTTCCCATATCCTCCTACTCTAACTCAAACACTACATCAACACCATCTATATTGAAAATGGCACTTGTATCAGTAAACCTGAGGACATCCATATTTTCTTTTACACTAGCATCCTTATGTTCATCTGCATTGTTGTTAACATCTTCTTGTCTATTTTTATCCACATTTTCCTCAGTATTTTCTTTCCCATTTTTATCAACATGAACTGAACAACTCCTTTCATATAAAGCTATCGGAATTACAGGTCTTTTACAATACAGCTTAAACATTATATCCATATCTTCATCACAACTTAACAGCATGCCATTATCAACTATTAAGTCTATGAAATCACTCTTGATTGAGAACATCTTATGGCAATCAGATATTAAGGTATAAAATCTATACCTATCATGTACCACATCACAAAGAGTTTCCTTTTGTCCATTAAAATCCACCTCCAACGTGTAGGATTTGGTGTATATTTTCTAAAAAAAAGAAGAAGAATACAATTCAATATTATATTGAATGCTTTTTTATCTTAAATTAGGAAAATCCTTAATTAAACCCTCATCTTTGTTACCCATGAATCCCTAATTAAATAAAACTCTAATCCATACTTAAACAATATAAAGCACAAAAATCCACAATCCCTAAATAAATAAAAAAAGAATGCACCCACCCAATCATATTTTCTGCAATACAATAACCAGTTCTTTGTGCATGAGAAAGCAACAAAACAAGATAAAGACATACCTTTATATTACTAGGCGACATTCTTTGTGCATGAGGGACCACAATTGCTGTACTTTTCAATTTGACACAATTTTAGGGTTCATAAGAGAAAGTGAAGTTCTACTTTAAGCACATGACTCATTCTTTTTGAATAAAGACAGATTATATAGTCAAAAGACAGTCATAAGTCCTTTTTCATCTTTTTACAGCACTTTAACAACTAAAAGGGCTGTAATCTAATAGAAGGATGTTTTAATGAGACGGACATATACCCTGAGGGATGTCATAATATATTTGTAAAAAATGGGGGATGCATTAATCAATTTGACTAAACCTCAAGGGGGTTTTAACAATCTACCCTTTATTTAATTCATTTATTTATTATCTTTATCTTCTTCTAATCTAACTATCTTCATCAGCGCCATTTTTTTCCCTCTGCCTTTGAAAACTTAAAACTTTTCTTTGACTTTTTTTTTCTAATCACAACAAAAAGAAGACCACTTCAAAATTACAACTAAAACAATCCATCTCTTTCAATTTCTTGAAATCTTGATTCTTGTAGCAGTTACTTCTTATTGTTGTTGTTTTTATTTTAATATTTTGTCACTTATTGATTTGTTCATTTGTCCAATTTTTCTAGTCCCCCACTCTTATTCTTTTCTCTGTGTTCTTTGTAATTTTAGAATTTTTAAAAATATCTAGGGTTTTGTGGTATTTGATGGACTGTATAATCTTGAAGGACATTGAGAGGTGACAAAAGGAGATGGAAAATAAAAGAATGGAAATGATTTTTCTCAGAGACATATTTTTTATATGATTTCTGCAGCTTTTGGTGATGGTGGTGATGGTTCGCCAGAGGATTTGAAGGTTTGGAGTCCCAGGTCTCTTTGTGAAGTATTGTAGTAATGGAAACTATTATCTTAATGCTTCGACTGTCCATCATGTAATAATTAACATTGTTGAATCTTTAATGAGTTGTGATTGAACTTTAGATTTAGTTGTGATTGCTTGTTACCTTACTCATCTAGATTCTACTATTCTTCAAATCTCCTATTCTACAGAGATCTCTTGTTGCCGCCTATGAGATCAAATCACCTTTTCTAAAATCAAATGAGAAAAGAGACTCAAAAATATGAATTTACAGCAGAAGCACAATATATCCCACCACATGCTGAAATTGAACTTGAAAGATCAGACTCGTTATTTGTAGGCTTTAGCTCCCATTGTAGTTTGCTGCAAGCAGAATCCAAAGAATTTTATTAATAAAATATTCAACATGTAATTTTCACTTTCTTTTCAAGGAAGTTGTACTACATGCCCATAATTTGGTAAATCATTAGGGTTATTCAACCGTTAAATATAAGTATTGGATCTATTTATTCAAAAAGTTAAAATTTGATCTATTTGACCTCTTAATATAAGTTTAACGGGCAAATTGACCATTTTTCCATTTGAAATTTTATTAAAACTAAAGATGTAAAAGTATTATGTGGAATTTGAATTTTAAGTCTGAAGTGATACTCCTTCACACCGGTACTCAAGTTAGGTGGTTCAAGAGTAATGGCCATCTAATGAAGATGTTGATAAGGAAGGGTGCCACAAACACAGTGTACTCACCATAGCGTTGATCACCTTAATTCTGTTTCTGAAAAATTTATGGAGCAACAGTTTCCATACATATTATGTGTTTGACCGTAGCTAGACATATCAGGTCCAACTTGATGTGTCTGATTGCATAACAAATTAAGACTACTTTTCAGCGAATGCAACTACCTTCACATAAATTTGCCTTTACAATGATAAACACTTATTTGCTACTTGAATTGTATTGTATCTAGTTTGTTGGCTACCTAATTGATATATGGCACCAAAGTTTGCCCAACACATGATTTTGCTTCCATTTATCCTTACATTATTGGAGCTCCATGAAATATACTTCTTGTGCAACCATTACAAAATTAGCATTTTCTACACCTATATCCAAACCTTTTCTCCATTTATTTTCTGATATTTCTTTGCTTTTATATAGCAACGAAATGATTAGCACCAAGAAGCTTCTCAAATTGGCAAGAAAATGGCAGAAGATAGCTGCTGTGAGGAGAAAAGAATCATATCCCCATAAACCATTGCAGATGCACATTCAAGTAACTGCAAAACATCATCATCTCTAGCAGAAAAATGCCATTTTATGGTGTACTCTTCAGATCAAGAATGATTTCTTCTTCCTTTAAAATATCTTAGCAATAAAATAATAAGAGATCGCTATTCGATATGGCAGAAGATGAGTTTGGGTTGCAAAGCGAAGGGCCTCTGACACTATGATGCAAGGTAGAGCTTATTTTTTAATAAAAATTGAGAGCAAATATCAGTAGGTGCACCCAATTATCCTAACTAGGTTAGCACAATCTTAGCACCCTCATCATCTATTCGGACTCAAAATGAAATAAATAAAATTAAAATGAATAATCCAATTACAAAAAAGAGTGAATCATCAATAGAAGCGAAACCTCTCTACAACACTAAAATCTTCATAAAGAAGATTAATACAAAAAGTTGAACATGAGTACCACCACTGAAAATCTAAATGATGAGCTCCAAACTTTGCTAAGTTATCTACTACCCCATTGCCTTCACAATAAATATGGGAAACTAGCAAATTCAAATGTTTGAGATCGTCTAAGCAAGAATCCTATTGAAACCAAACCACCTAAGGAACTGCAACCGATTTAGATTGAAACAAATGCACAACCTAAGTGGAATCACACCAACTCCTTTGCCTTTCTAATAGCAAACATAGCAACTTTCAATTTAGCAAGATAATAAAAACTAATACCTATATTAAGAGCAAAAGCACCTCTAACATAACCTCTGGCATTACGGAAAACCCCACCAGCACCAGACATTCCTGAAGATCCAACAGGAGAGCCATCAGTGTTAACTTTATTCCACCCAGAAATAGGAGGATGCCAAGTAACACTAATAATATGAGGAGCTTTTGATGGAATTGCAGTTATATGCAACAAAGAAAGAATATGCCTTTCCACCAAGGAATTATGCATCGAACCATGCCCAAAGAAATTACACTCTTTAATCATCTTCCAAAGGTTGTGAAGAGCTAGAAAAATATTTGGTTGTGCCCCTTCAAATATAATTGAATTTCGGCAATGCCATATCAGTAGAGCTTATGGAATATGCAATAGATTTTATAAAACTACAAGTTACTATAGATGTAGAGAGCATCTTTATTTTCATTGCTAATAGTTATTGCTCATTGTCTTCTCTTCTCCAACATCAACTAGCAACCATTACTTACCAATTTGTATCTTTTGAATATTTATATATACTTGGAACAATTATTTGTTTATTTTTGACATAATTAAATTCTAACGTATATATCTGCATTAGATGCCTAAAAAAATGTATTAATTCTACATCAGTGTTCATACTTCTATATATAGCTGTTGATAAGTCCACCAATGATTTTATATACAAATTAAAACAGCATAACAAAACAAACATATTTTGGTATTTATACATACTTACGAGAAAGTTCTGAATTTGAGTTTTATGTATAAAGAAAGAGTTGGCAGGAGAACTTTGCCCTCATTATAGGTCGATCTAATTTGAACTCCTTATAGTAATTGAAGTTTCAATATTATGTCATTGATTTATAAAATTTACTTTTAATTTTGACGTTGCTAAATTCTATTTCTTTTTTGGAAACTTGTTATCATTGAACAAGGAAAAGAGAACACGGGGTGCTGCAAGTCTAAACAAGAGACTCCTAAACAAAATAAGTAGGTTTACTGAGATTACAGTGATCATAATCACTTAACTTATAGAAAAGGGAAAAAACTACAAAAAAAAAAAAAAAAAACAACATAAAAGAGCTGACTGGGAATTACAACGATTTGATAGAGATCATTAGGAAGGTAGCAGCTGATTCCCCTGTTGTCCAAAATTAGATCGCTCTTGGAAAGCTAGTGAGCAACTTGGTTAGCAGTTCTGTTGACATAGGCAAACCGAACTGAGAGATTTGATCTAGCTGCTTTTAAAGATTGGATGTCCTCGGTAATAGCTGCATATTCCCATTTAATAGGATCATAATTACTGTTGATTACATATATCATTTCCTTAGCATCAGATTCCATAATAGAGTTCTGGATGTCATGAATTAAGATAAACCTAGCTGCCTCTCTCACTGCTGATGCTTCTGCTGCTGCTGCTGAATTACAGGTAATTTTCATAACCGATGCTTGAAGAACTTCTCCCTTGTTGTTTTTGCAAATGAAGGCTAATCTTCCGCTTTTGTTCTTGCTGTCATAGGAAGTATCACAGTGGAATTTAATTTGGACAAAACTCCCGGGGGGGGGAGACGGGTGACTAGAGATTGTTTACTGTTCTCAAATTGACAGAGGTTCTAGTGTTGAGTTGATCCGTTTTGTGAGCTTTCGCCAGTACTGCCCATAACAGAGTGATATTCTTGATGGCTTGATCTTGATTGTGAGTTTCTTTTTGGAAAATTACAGCATTCCGTTGTTTCCAAATTTGCCAGCATATAATTGCAACCAATTCCGGACCGAGTTCCAACTCTGCTTTCCGAAGAAGGTTCTGAGTTGCTTCCCACCAAGCTGAGAAAGATTGAAAACCAATTTCTTCAGGTCTGTAAGTTAAAGGAGAGCCGAACTAAATGACTTTGGCTTTGTAGCACAATAACAACATACGGTGAAGGGTTTCGTCATTCTCGTTGTATAGTTGACAACTCAAAGATGAAGCACAGCCCCTCTTGGTGAGATTTACATTCGTGCCTAGAGAGTTTTTGAAGCATCTCCAAATGAAGAATTTGATTCTTGGGGACACTTTCAAATTCCATATATTGTTCCAGGTAGCTTTATTCTCAGTAATGGAGGGGACAGGTTGGTTAACTTGACTTTCACTATCTTTTCTTTGCTTTAGATAGTTGTAGCCAGAACGGACTAAGTATCTCCCCATTTTTTCATGATGCCAAACCAGCTTATCATCTTTTCCTCTACCTGAAATCGGGATTCTAAGATTGATTGAACCTCCTGATCCTCAAACAAAGATTAGAGAACTTGAATATTCCACCTTGGTTGATAAGGGCAAACTAAATCTCTAACCAGATGGATCTTAGAGTCGTAACAGAAATCCTGAAATTGGGTAAATCAGGGATCCATCTATCATCTTAGATTCGAACATTATGGCCAGAGTGAATATTCCATCTACTACCTTCAAGTATCAAGGATCTGCCTTGCAGAATGCTAGACCAAATCCTGGAGGGGTAATTACCTTTCCTGGCATTCTGGAAAGAAGAATAGGGGAAGTAAATGCTTTTTAGGAGTCTGGAATTGATTGAGTTTGGATGTTGCATAATGTTCCACCCTTGTTTAGCTAACAAACTTGTGTTAAAAAGCTGTAGTTCTCGGAATCCCAGTCCCCCTTGTTGCTTGTTCTTGGTTAAACTCTTCCATGCTACCCAATGTATCTTTCTTCGACCCACATCTTGGATTTTGAAGACAGATATAATGTACGTCGGGATGGCTTGGAGAACCGATTTGATTAAGACATCTTTTCCTGCTTGTGAAAGGAATTTTACTTTCCAACCTTGAATTTTTTGAACCATTCTTTCACTGATCGAGTTGCAAAGTTGGGTTCTTGTTCTTCCCCATTCCATTGGGATTTCGAGGTATTTAGAAATTAATCCAGATTCGGCTATGTTAATTTCTTTCTGAATTTGATTTCGCAACCAAAAATGAGTGTTTGGGCTAAAGAAGATACCTGATTTATTGGTGTTGATTCTTTGTCCTGAAGCTTCTAAAAATTGGGTTAGGAGATTATTGAACCGAGAGGCCTCTAAAACATCTGCCTTGCCAAAAAGAATGGTGTCATCGGCAAATTGTATGTGAGAAATAACAGCACATCCCCTTTTAATTTTGTAACCATTAATCCTCCCATTTTGAACTTCTGCACTGATCATCTTAGATAACACATTAGAGACAGAATGAAGAGGTAAGGGGACAGGGGGTCCCCTTGCCGTAAGCCTTATTTTAGGCGAAAAGGTTGAAGATTTTCCCCATTGATCCAAATTGAGAATCCTACTGTTGTAATGCACTCCTTCACCATCTCAATCCAATGTATGTGGAAAACCATTCTCTGCATAACTAAGTGGAGGAATTCCCAATTCACTTTGTCATAAGCTTTTTCAAATCAAGCTTGATAGCTATGTAGTAACCCCTTCCTTTTCTTCTTCCCTTTAAACCATGAATAGTTTCATGGGTTATGATGATGTAATCCTAAATGCTTCCATTTGGAATGAAAGCTGCTTGGTAAGGGGATATTAAACTGCTAATTCTAGCTCTGAGTCGAGTTGCCAAGGTCTTGATTTGACTTTATAAAGGAAACTGCAGCAGCTAATCGGTCTGAACTCTGAAAGCCTCTCAGGATGTTTAAATTTTGGGACAAGGGAATTTTGGATTGTGTTTAATTTTGGGTGAAGTTTCCTTTCCTAATAGAACTCCTGAAATTCTAACCACATCCATCTTAACCAAATCCCAATTCTCCTGGAAAAAAACTCCTGGGTAGCCGTCTGGCCCTGGTGCCTTTAATCTTCCTAAACTGAAGACTACCTCTTTTATTTCTTGTTCACCGGTTGGCGCAAGTAAGAACTGGTTGGTTTGGTCTGAAACACAGCAGGGAATACTCTTTATGACTTCCGATCGCATATGGCAGCTTTCTTTCTTGTAGAGTTTCTGGAAGAATGCTTGAGTTTCTCTTTTAATGCTCGGTTCTTCCGTAATCCAGTCTCTGGTTCCGTCTCTAATCTTGGATAATTTGTTCCTTTGTCTCCATTGAATGGTGGTCATGTGGAAGAACTTAGAATTTTTGTCACCTTCCATTAACCATTGAATTCGGGATCCTTGTCTCCAGCGCTGCTCCTCCCTAACCCAGAGAAATTTAATTTCTTTTTTGGTTTGAAATTCCTTTCTTCTAGCTTCTTCATCATAAACACCTTCTTGAATGTCTGATAAAGCTTTTTTAACTGTTGGATTTTGAGCTTTGGGTCACCGAATTTACCTTTGCTCCAATTTTGGAGAGCTTTTGTGCAGGCGCTGAGTTTCTCGAGGATGTGGTTTGTGTTATCTTCATTTTGATTTTGATTCCAGCCATTTTCAATGGTTCTCTTGTAATCATCTTCTTTGGCCCACTTGATTTCAAATCTAAATCTCTTATTGATTTTGTTTCTTGGATTCTGAAGGTGGATCACTAGTGGGCGATGGTCCGATTCAATGAAGTCCCCATGAACAACCTGAGCTTCCTAAAACAAGATTCTCCAGCTAGACGAAGCAATAGCTCTGTCAAGACTGGCTTTGATGTTGGCTTCATTCAATTGTTTGTTGTGCCAGGTGAATCGGCCTCCTTTGAAGTCAAGATTGATGATATCACAATCATCCATAAGTTGGGAAAGCTTCACCGTTTGGGACCACCAGAGCTGACTTCCCCCTACTTTGTCATCAAGATCTAAGCACATATTGAAGTCTCCAGCAATAAGCCAAGGACTTGAGTTGAGATTTGCTAGTGATCTGAGAACTTTCTCTCGATCAGCTGGGTTTGGGGCTCCATAAAACCCGGTGAATCGCCAAACTTTATTTTAAGTCACCATCACATCTATAAAGTTTGAATTTTTCCTGCAGATCTGGATATCCCGTGGATCTCTCCACCATAGAGACAGACCGCCTGCTTTTCCTCTTGGGTTCTCATAGATACCACCATCGTAATGAAGATCGGCCCTTAATTTTTCCGTTCTTTCTTGGCTTTGTTTTGTTTCAATTAGAAAAACCAGTTGTGGATTATGTTGTCTAACCAAATCCTTGAGGACCTGAATGGTGAATTTCCCACCCATAAATTGGCAATTCCATGTTAGTAAACTCATACTGACTGAGGAAGACTAAAGAACTCGTGAGACTCAACTAACAGATCTACTCCAGAAGACCGCCCGGAGCAGCTGGGTTTTCAGAGAGACCACTTTCTAAACTGAATTTACCTTCAATTTTGTTCTAAACAATTCTGTTTCTATATCAACAAATTCTTGTAGTGCTGTATCAACACAAAAAAAAAAAACCTTTTCGTTCAAAATTAATTAGTCTTAAGAGGCACTATATGTAAAAACATCCATTAGTTTTGGCTTTTTGATTACCTTTTAATTTTAGCATTTTACTGTTTGATTAATCTTTATTAGTGACTTCAATATAATCATCAATTTGTACCAATAAAGTTTAGCTTATTGGTACTAGAGTTGAGAGTTGGCTTTAATATTTTGAGATGTGAAATTCGAACGTATTTATATTGAAAGATCAAAATAAATAAATAACTCCAATTTGCAAATGTTATTTGACTCTGATTTTATTTTAATAAGTTAAATGTTACAATAAGATTTTAATAGAGTACTTGGCATGGCACTTTGATATGATAACAATCATGTTTACTTTTATGACATGTTATTATTATTATTAAATTTTTTGTGATTGTATCAGTTGGATAATTGGGTTCTTTGCAAGATAAAAAGAAGAAGCCAGCAAGAAATAAATCTAAAGACAAAGCAAATGTTGTGCAGGATTAGAATGATAAATGAGTATCAAAATGATACTGATATTGGTGATCTATATCATAATCTACATTTTCTTTTACGTTGGAGAAGGACATTGGAGAATTTTTAATTAGTTGTAGCTTTCTTCTCTTTGCATATATATATATATCAAGAGGAAAAAGGACTTCAGTTATTATTATTACTGCTGCTATTTGCTTTGCTATTTTTTTATGGAAAATTTTTATTTACATTCAAAATATTCTGTTTTTTATATGTTGTCTTCGGTATTCTTAGCCACAAGAATTCCGATTAATTCGGAGTAGAGTCGGATGTACCTCAATACTTATTTTCTCCATATATAAGACTTGAACTTGAAACTTATTTAAGATAATTCAAGTTTGTTATCTGAACTAATAGATGAATATTACACGATACATATAGATACATATAGATGAGTGACAAATATTTTAAATATTGCAAGGTTTTTTATTATTTTTAACCGTATAATTACAAGATTATTTAGTTGTAATCAATATTGATGCTTTAGCTTTGTATCCTTTTGTCTACCCATCACTCATCCAAAGTTTTGATATCATCACACAATATATCATTTATATATAGGATATATTTATTTCACCACATGCTAATTCACATAAGCAAATTTGATTTGTACATCCACATAAAAATTGCTAGGCAGTTCTTCCACATATTGGGTCCTGTGCAATTTTCTTCTACCACACAATCAAAATTTTGCCCAACAATGCAGCAGCTTTAACGATATGTTATTTTTTGTGGTTCACATAGCTTTCTGCTTGTTCGTTGTGAATTAAAGCTAAGAAGCACCCGCATGTCTTGTTTTTAATGTGATAAGGAACAAACCTTGCTCCACCTTGAAAACTAGGTTGGTCTTTTAATAAAAGCCAACATCCCCACCTTCCCGATTACCCCTACATTGTGGGATCTCCATAAACAGAACAGTTCTAAGCCTTGATGAGTATTTATACACAAGTCTCTTCCTTTGCCTTGCTCCTATCACAGCATTAGCATTCACAACTCCAAAATCTTACAAGAATAAGTTCTTATACTTTCTTCATTGTTACAAGATGATCAACACCAAGAAGCTTCTGAAATTGGCAAAAAAATGGCAGAAGATGTCTGCTATGAGGAGAAAGAGAATCACATCCCCACAAACCACCGCAAGTAGTACAGCTACAAGCAGTTGCAGCACATCTGCAAAAGCTGAAAAGAGTTGCTTTGTTGTGTACTTAGCTGATCAAAAGCGCTTTCTGTTTCCTTTAGAGTATCTTAACAATGAAATGATCATAGAACTATTTGACATGGCAGAAGAAGAGTTCGGGTTGCCAAGCAAAGGACCTCTTACATAACCATGTGAAGCAAAGCTAATGGAATACACAATTTCTTTGATTAAACAGCAGGTTACTAAAGATGTAGAAAGAGCATTCTTGACTTCCATAGCTAACAGTAGTTGTTCTTCGTTGTCTTTCCATCTTCAACATCAAGCAACAAGTCATCAAATATCAATTTGTAGCTTCTAAAAAGTTGAAATAGATTATTTGTCAAGCAAAAAATTTTATTAGATTTGTAAAGAGCATACATATCATACAAAGTATAATTAAATTGATATATTTCACAAACAAATATCTCTATGAAGTTGTCATATACCTTTTTTTTTTCTTAATAGATCTTAACATTTGCTAAAAGTTAAATAGTTGGAATGAGATTAGCAAAAGTTGTAAATGTTTTATATTTTTTTTTGGATCATGATATATATTGAGATCCGCAATATTACTGCACATAAAAAAAATGATTAATTGTCCCTTCACTCCTTATAAAATAAACTTTATATATATATATATATATTGTTTGATACAATAATTTGAAACATTATCTCCTAATCTAAAATGTTGGGTCAGCAAATAGGCCTATTTGAAAAAAGAAAAAGTTAACCAAAGTGATAATAGGATAGACCAAAAAAGTCGCCACAGTCGGTCGACAACATGACTGGGAGACCATATAGAAATCTGGATTAAAAGACCAACCTGGTCTTTACCTGGCCGACCGAAACAACCCGATCTCCCATTAGGCGAGAACAACAGGCACATCCATGGAAAAGGCCCTCAGAAGCATTAAATAGCCCAGAAGGTGTGCTAAAGGTGACACCATGAACAGTAGAAAAGATGCCCTGTCAGTCTGTAGAGCAGATCACCCGAGGAACGGTTTCCCAAGTAAGGCTTGCCCCCAAGCACCTACATTCACATAAATAGGAGAAAAAAAAAGTAAGCAAAGGTAAGTCAGTCTAAACACAAAAAACCTCTCCAACTGTTTCTCTATTTTTAATCTCCAACTGACTTGAGCGTTGTAGTGGCACCGTTGGTGACCACCTAACGCACTTCTTCTCAGCCTAGCAAGATCGAGCTCACTGGACAGTCTCCCACTACATGTCATCAGTGGTGCAGTGAGCGAGGCATGGCAGAAGGCACACAACATGGAGATAGTAGGGGTCCTAACCTCATAAACCCCTTATCCACAACCTCTACCATCGAAAATCCAAAACAACCTACCCCATCCAACCTCTTCCCACTACTCAATGAAATGGCAGCCCCAGAAACACAAATTACACCACAACAAACCAGTGAACACCGCTAGCTTCTTCTCATCCTTAGAAAAATGGTCGCCACTATTGATGAACTTCGAGAGGAATGAAGAAAAATAAAAAGGAGTACGTCATAAAAAGGAAGAGGCAACGAGAAGAAGACGAAGAAGATGGAGCCAACAAAGAAAAAACAAGCAAAATCTCGGAGGACCAGGGAGCCCAATCTGACACCTCTAGATCCAGAAGGAACCTGTTTAGGAGAAGAGAAGATGACTAGGGGCATAGTAAATAAAAGAAAAAAACTAGGCTGGAAGAGGAGGAGGCCAACTCATACCTAGAACCGAACAGAACCGTTGGGCGTATCGTAGAAGCAGATTTCAATAGAAGAGTCCGTGAAGTAGTGAACAACATGAACCCCTCAAACAGTGAGTCTGACTTCGGTCTATATGACGCCTGTCCGCTTGCAGACTACCTGATCTATG
>CATIWM010283576.1:0-13460 GCA_949671775.1 Mallotus repandus
AAAACAAATAAAGATTTGTAAAAAAAAAATTTCGAAAAAGTCCTATTCCCGACCGGAAATACAGATTTCCGGTCAGGAAATTGATAAAAAAGAAAATAATAATGACAACTTGCGGAAAAAAAATGGGGAAGAGTGGCCATATGGCCACTCTTTCTCTTAAATTTTATTTGGGCGAAGTTGGCCCAAATGGCCAACTTCGGCCCACTTCTTCTTTTTTTTTCTTTTAATTTTTTTTAAAATTTATTAAAAATAATAAATAAATAAATAAATAAAATTTACAATAAATTTTAAAAATAATTTACAATTTAATTCTAAACCAATAAATTAAATCCAATAAATCTAATTTCATAGTCTATTTTCATCATCGGGTCCTCTGTCGCATCCATGCCCTAATTATCCTGAAATTGGATGCTTACAGTATCAGAGCCATGGTTGTAATTTCTCTTGAAATTTTGAGTATATTTTGTGGTTGTAGTTTTGACTGATCTTCCACAACAGAAAAGAGTTTTTAAGAATGTTTCAATTTACAGCAAGGGGGAGATTTTGCATGTGCATAATTTAGAACTGTGAAGCTCATTGGTTCAGAACCATGCTTGCTTGGTGAAACGCGAGCCTGCTAAATCCAAGTCACTATAGCAGAATCTGGTAATATCAGTGTTATTAAAAAATTAAATAATAATAATTATGGCATGTGAAGGACTTGCATGGAATCATACTTGCAAGATTAAGATCTTTGAGAGATTATTGTTGGGCCAGAGACTACATCACCACCACCAGATGGTGATAATGGCAATCTTAGGAAATGGAGAATTAAAGTTGGGAAAGCCATGGTTTCCATCAAAAGAACCATTGAATAGGAGATGATGGAACACATCAGAAATGCTACCACATCGAAAGAAGCTTGGGATTCTCTTACTCAGCGGTTCTCAAAAAGGAATGATGTCAGACTTCAACTGTTGGAAAATGAACTAATGTCTGTCTCACAAAAAGATATGACAATTAGTCAATATTTTACCAAGGTGAAGTCCTTATGTCTAGAAATTATTGAGTTAGATGAGGCATCGAAAATAGCCATCAGTAGAATGAGGAGAATCATCATTTATGGACTATGACCTCAGTACCACAATTTTATGGTTGTAGTTCAAGGTTGGCCCACACAACCTTCAATCGAAGAGTTAGAGAATTAACGGTAAGTCAAAAATCTCTAGCAAAACAAATGGCTGGAGTATCCTTGAATACTGAAGAGGTGGCGCTTTTTACCAACAAAAAGAAGAATCTACCCCGTGGTAGGAATGGAGGAAAGACACAAGGTAATGTCCAACTGGAGGGGGCTCAACAGAATCAGCAGTACAACAATCAGCAATCTAAGAATTTTAGACATCAAAATGGTAAGTGTTTCAACTGTGGCAAGAAAGGACACTACACCAGAGATTGTTGGTCTAAGAAGAAGACAGTTTAGAGCAATGCAACAACAACTAGCAATCACTACCAGGATGAACCAGAGTGGGATGTTCAAACATTGTTTGTGGAAATAATGCAAGTGGATGAAAGTTCCAGTTTAGAGATTGTGGAAGTCCCTAGTTTTATGGCTACCAAAATAAAAGTAGAAGAGGAGCAGACATCTAGTGCTTCTAGTTCTCATAGAATTGATTATGAGAAATATTGGATCTTTGATTCTGGTTGTTCCAGTCATATGACAGGAGATAAAAGCAAGCTCTATAATATTTTAGAGTATAAAGGCAAGCGAGTTGTGGTAACTACAAATAACTCGTGGCTACCAATCACTCATATTGGCAACACAGTGATTACTTCCTATTCAAATCAACAATAAGTGCAGTTGGAGGATGTGTACAGAGTATCAGGAATAAAGAAGAATCTTCTATCAATTTTAGATTTGACAGATTGTGGTAACTTTGTTGTGTTTGGCTCCGAATACATCAAGGTTTGTCGATAAGATAAAATAGTTGACACACCAATAATGGAAGGACAGAAGGTGGATTCCATGTACGTCTTATTAACAGAAGATGCTTATGTAGAGAAGATGAAAGGAGGTGATACAACTGACTTATGGCATGTATGGTTAGAACATGTCAGCTATTATAAGTTGAAGATGATGATGAGCAAGTCCTCATTAAGAGGGCTACCTAATCTTGATGTTCGTACTAATGTGGTTTGTGCTAGATGTCAGTATGGAAAGGTGCACCAACTTCCATACGAGGAGTCATCATTCAGAGCCAAACAACCACTAGAGTTAATCCACTTAGATGTATTTAGGAAAGTGAAGCAATCATTAATCAATTGTATGCACTACATGGTGACATTTATTTATGATTATTCAAGATATGTCTGGGTCTATTTCATGAAAGAAAAATATGAAACTCTAGCAAAATTCAAAGAATTCAAGCAGATGGTTGAAAGTGAAGTTAGGAGCAAAATCTAGTGCCTTCGTACTAATAATGGGGGAGAATACATCTCTTATGAGTTCTCAAGTTATCTTTTCCAGTGCAAGATTAGGTGGCAATTGACTTGTCCAAACACGCCACAACAAAATGGTGTTGCATAAAAAAAAAGAACAAGCATCTTGTAGAAGTATCCAAAATCATGTTGCATGCCAACAATGTCCCTAGAAGATTTTAGGTCGAGTGCATGAGAACAACAGCTCATATAAGCAATAAACTTCCTCAGCCAAAGATGGGATTTATATCTCCATTTGAGAAGCTGTAGAGTATGAAACCAATAGTGAGACACTTTAAAGTCTTTAGTTGTGTTTGCTGTGTATTTTTACCTGATAATCTGTGTAGCAAGTTTGATAAAAAGGCAATTAGGTGTATCTTTATGGTATATGATGAGCGCAAAAAAGGATGGAGATGCTATGATCCTACAACTGGCAAATGCTATGTCTCACGAAATGTTGTATTTGATGAGACATCATCATTGTGGACACCAAAGTATGTTGCACTTCCTCACTCTAATAAAGAACTATTGCAAGAACAATGTGAAGAGCAGTCATCAAAAGTTCAACAGAGTTTAAAGCTTGCCATGCAATCTCAACCTTAAGAAAAGCCATGGCAGACTGGTGTGTATCAAAAGATAGATGCTGAAGATTAACCAATATTGGAGATGCCAGAAGAACAATCTGCAACATCACTAATACAGTTAAGAAGATCAACCAAGGAGAAAAAGAAAAATCCCAAGTATGCTAATGTTACAGTAATGGAAGAAGAAAAAGAACCAAAATCCTTTGAGGAAGCATCATAGAAAGCTGAGTGGAGAAAAGCCATGGAAGAGGAGATCAAAGCCCTTGCTGAAAATCAAACTTGGGACTTGGCGACAAAACCCAAAGATGCAAAGCCCATTTTATGTAAATGGGTGTACAAGATCAAGACTCATCCAGATGGCTCAATTGAGAGATACAAAGCTCGTTTGGTAGCACGGGGATTCTCACAGCAATACGGACTAGACTCTAATAAGACTTTTAGTCTAGTGGCCAAGATTGTAATTGTTCGTGTTTTGCTAGCACTCGTTTTAAGTAAATCTTAGAACTTGTGGTAGATGGATATTAAAAATGCTTTTCTAAATAAATAATTGGATCAAGAGGTATACATGGAGCAACCTAAAGGATTTGAAAACAAGCTCAATCCTAAGTATGTTTGCAAATTGAGTAAGGCACTATACGGATTGAAGCAAGCTCCAAGAGCTTGGTATGGCAAGATTGCTGAGTTTCTCATCTATAATGGCTGTGAAATTGTAGCAACTGATTCGAGTTTATTTTTCAAAGCTTGCGAAGTAAAGCTAGCAATAATTCTTTTTTATATTGATGATCTTATCATCACTAGAGACAATGTTAATGAAATTCGCCAGACTAAGAAAAATTTGTTAATCCGATTTCAGATGAAAGAACTTGGGGACCTTAATTACTTTCTTGGATTAGAATTAGAGCACACAAAGGAAGGAATGTTCCTATGTCAGGAGGAATATGCAAGAAGTCTTCTTCAAAAGTATATGATGCTTGACTGTAAACCTCTTGCTCTTCTAATAGAGATGAACCCTAAATTGAGCATTACAGAAGGCAAAGATTTGAAGGATTCCGTGATGTATTGACAAATAGTTGGCAGTCTGATCTATCTGACATTGACAAGGCCAGGTATTGTATTTGTAGTTGGAGTAGTCAGCTGGTTCATGTAAACTCCAATAAAGCCTCACTTGAAAGCAGTTAAGAGAATTTTGAGGTACATCAAAGGAACACTTGATCTTGGGTTATTTTATAAAAGTAAAATAACTTGTAAGCTGGAAGGATATTGTGATACTGATTATGCCGATGACTATAATACGTGGCGATCAACCACTGGTTATGCATTTAGTTTGGGTTCTATAGTTGTTACTTGGTAAAGTAAAAGACATCCAACAATGTCATTCTTAACAACAGAGACTGAGTACGAGGAATTGTTACCTTCATAGACAATAGACTGGAAAGAGGAGAAGAGATCGAGCCTGCAATCTTGAAAGCTATTAGAGATTTAATGATTTTCGTGGTTATACTGTCCAAAAATTATACAAATTTGCCTTGGTGCTTGGATGAACTGGTCAAGATCTTCGAATGCAGGGATAGGAATGGACAGAAGGTAATCCTTGTCTTCTACCATGTAGATCCCACAGACGTAGATAACCAAACATGATGCTTTAGAGAAGCATTAGCTAAGCATGGCAATACTAATTACAAGGTTCCAATATGGACAAATGTTTTGAGTAGAGCTGCCAATTTATCAAGGGAGGTCGTGGATGAATCAAGGTAACATTGATCACTATAATTGATTCCTGGGATCTCATCATCACTGCCTAATCATTCCAATGCAATAACTTTTCGCTACTTCAAAGCAATCTATCTTTTAGTTTAGTAACAAAAGAATTTTAATTTTATCTTTTTAATGGATTGAGATCTCAAATAGGATTTCTTGCACTTAAAAACTTAAGTTTATGAAGTGGAGAAAATTGTACATAATCTTATAGCTGATGTTTTAGTGATTCTAATGCACATTTGAACTATGGTAGAATTGCTAATGTGTTAATAATGGATAATTGTTGTTAGGGCATTCCTTTCGTTATCTCTTTCAGTGCGTGGCTTTTTTCTAACTCCAACTTTTCAGTAGGATTGAGTCTGAGCTTATTGAACTCGTTGTCACTGGAATTGTGAAATATCTTAGGTGTGATCACTCCCATGGCTTCAAGAATTTGGTTGGAATGAATTTATGAGTTTCACAGGTGGAATCTTTGTTATGCATTGGATCATACCACATATGGATGATTGGAATATGGGGAATGGGCGGCATCGGTAAAATAACTATTGCTAAAGTTATTTACCAAAACTATGCCTCTCAATTTGAAAGTGACTGCTTTCTTGAAATTTTTCGGGATCACACTTTACCTAAATTGAGAAGTGAGCTTGTAGCTCAGTGTGGAACCTGTTCCTAACAATGTGGTCATCCCTGAGGGGCTTAATTATCTTTCTGATGAGCTAAGGCTTCTCCACTGGCACTCTTATCCTGAGAAATCTCTTCCATTAAGTTTTGATGCAGACAGGCTTGTTGAGCTCAACTTACCTGGTAGCTGTATTGAAAAGCTTTGGGAAGGAGTGCAGGTATGCATTTTTGTTCCTTTTAATTTTATTCATTTCTTAAGGTAAAGCAGAGTTTCATTCTTTCTTCTGAATTAGCACAGGATGTTTCAAGTTTAAAGCATATCAAACTACGTCACTGTAGACAGCTGATTGAAATGCCGAACCTTTTCGGTGCTCCAAATCTTGAATCGATAGATCTTGTAGGTTGTATAAGTTTAATTGAACTTTGTCCATCTATTAGCTATCTCAGTAAACTTCATAAATTGGATTTGAGTAATTGTTTCAAAATTACAAGCATTCTAAGTACCAAATGCCTGATTACTCTTGATCTCATTAATTGCGCAATCACCAAGTTTCCTCAAGTTCCAAGAACAATACAAAGTTTATCTCTGGATGGAACATAAATTCAAGAAATACCTTACTTGATTCATTTTCTTTCTCAACTCAAATTCATGAGTCTGCGAGGATGCAAAATGCTTAAGAAACTACCTAATTTTTGTTTCCAATTGATGCATCTCCACTTTCTAATGATTGGAGACATCGATCCATCCCAATATGAAAACATTATTCTTCTACACTCATTAAAAAGATTATATCTATATGATTGTAAGTTGGAGAGTGTACCTTCATGCATCAAACAAATGTCATGGCTTGTTGAACTCCACTTAATCTTTTGCAAAAGGCTTCAATCTTTGACAAATCTTCCACCGAATTTATTTTTTCTAAGTGTGTTGCATTGCACATCACTCAAAGTTGTCTCAAATTCTGTGTTTGGATGCTAAGGATATTGGGGAAAGTTCATATATGGAGGTTGCACAAATTTGAGTCAGAAAGAAATCAGAAGCATTCTTATACATGCGCAGCAGAGAATACTACTTCTGGCGCATACACCACCTGAACACCACAAGGTACTTCCTTTCCTTCACTTTTTTTCTTCGTTCCTTTCTTAATACAATAATATATAATGCAGGAATTAGATAGAAACATTAACAAGGGGCTTGATCTCTGCGGGAAATTTGTTATTATTTTTCTTGGAAATAATATACCAAAGTGGATTGGACATCAAAGAAGAGGTTTTTCAATTAAAATTCCACTTTCTCCAAGTTGGTTGCTTAACTTTTTGGGTTTTGTAGTGGCTGATGTACTTGAATTCAACAAATATGATACAAAACAAGTCAAGCGAATGAGGTTGGAAATCCAATTCAAGTCTGACTGTGAGACCTCCTACTATATACCTGCAAGCTTTGATTTTCATAGTTGGAGAGAAGACTCATTAGTAGAACACGTCATGGTATGGTATCACAAGGACTTTTCCTTCAAAGATAAACAACAAATAAGAGACAACAACATCTCCTGTTATGATGAGGTATTTTTATGTTTTCTATAGAAGATCATAGTGGCAAGCCTCATATTAAGAAGTGTGGAGTAACACTGCTATACAAAGGTGATATGGAAGAGTGTAATTCTGCCCAGTCAGCCTTAAATTTTGATGGCTTTGAAGACTATTGCAACTATGTGAATGACTCATTTGCCTCTCATCAATCAAACGAGGGAACATCATTTCTCTTCTCTGAGCAGGCGGAGGCTAAATCCATTCCTATGATGACAAATAAGAGAGTACTTCCCCTAATAAGGGAGGGGAACCAAGCAAGTTGAATTTGCATGTGGGACCATATTTTTTTATGTTGCATGTTGAAATAGTCTAAATTTGACTGTAACGCCCATTTGCATTCAGTTAGAGTGTGGGCCTTATTGAAGCTTTTCAATAAATTTGTGCTTAATTGGTCCTAAAACAAAATTAGGGGCTAATGTGAGCTTGCTGAATACATCAAGGACAAAAATGCACCTTTACCACTTCTAAGTATGAGAGCGGGCACAATATAAACCCATAATTGTATGGCATTATCTTATTCTTCCCTTACATAGCAGAAGGGATAACTGGCCAACATTTTATTAGACAAAGCATCCCTTGTAAAAAAAAATGGCAACAACTAACCTGAAAATTAACATTATACATATACTATGGCCAACATGCATTTTTCAGAAACTATTGATCCAAGAACCAGGAATAAGGTTCTAAGGTTGAGACTGCAATAGTAGGTGGCCACTCGTTTAAACACAAATGATGAGTTGGCTATCATAACCAATTATCCAATATACATTTTAAACACCAATGAGCACGTCTGGCTTGAAAATGTAAACAAATACTACATGATCTCCATCCCACCCTGCCAGAGAAAAGAAAATGCAAAATTGATGGCAGTAAAGCCGAAATCAGAATAATGTGCAAGCATCTTTTTGTCATTCTGTAATAAAATATGCGGAATGAGTACCACAATAACAAAAGCGGGAGTTCAAAAGTATTTCAGAATTCATTTTGATGCTAAACTCATTAACAAGTCAAGTCTATAAATACATTACCATACGCTACATAAGCAAAAGTCTTCCAAAATAGCACAACATCTAATCAAGCTCCGCCGAAACCAAGACAGGCAAAAAACTGGAATAAAATTAAATATCCCTTGATTTCTCAAAAGGCCAAAAACTCAAGTTTGCTGTTTGTTTCTTCAAATTTCTTGCACATTCAAACCCACAAATAGAACAAATGAATGGATAATTAGACATGGCTTGAAAGTTGAAACAAATTACAGAGGCCACAAAATCAACCCTTCCTCAAAGATAGCAAGAGAGATGCTAGTACCAACTATTCATAATAAAATAAAAAATACAACTAAACTTGAATTATTATGAGTTCATTTAATTGAATGTTATATCACTCCATATATGATTTTATCCTTAAAAATTCATAATATTTTAACATTAAAGTATAGATTTTGAACAATATGATTTAGAAGTTCTTTTAAAACTTAAGAAACATGAAAAACATTTATTTAATTATCATGAAAAAATCAAAGGGCTAATTTTACCATAATGTGAAACTACTGCAGCCAAAATGGTACTTTCCCATTAAGAAAAAGTACAATGAAGCATAGTGGTTGACCTGGAGATAGCAGTTCTTGTTGTCACTTGAAATGTCCTCTCGTTGACATTTGCCTTCATTTTATTGATGAGTTACAGGCATTTTCCCAAAAACACCGATCCTCTGATATGGTTGTTGCTTCGTCTTCTTCCTGTAGTAGGAAGCCAATAAAGCATGAAGTGTTCCTTAGTTTCAGAGGTGCAGATACTCGTAACAATTTCACTAGCCATCTCTATTCTGCTTTGGTGCGACATGGAATTGTTACCTTCATAGATAATAGACTCGATAAAGGAGAAGAGATCGAGCCTGTGATCTTGAAAGCTATTGAAGATTCAATGATTTCCGTGGTTATACTGTCCAAAAACTATGCAAATTCGCCTTGGTGCTTGGATGAACTGGTTAAGATCTTCGAATGCAGGGATAGGAATGGACAGAAGGCAATCCCTGTTTTCTACCATATAGATCCCACAGACGTAGATAATCAAACAGGATGCTTTGGAGAAGCATTAGCTAAGCATGGCAATATTAATTACAAGGTTCCAATATGGAGAAATGCTTTGAGTAGAGCTGCCAATTTATCAGGGGAAGTCCTCGATGAATCAAGGTAACATTTATCACTATAATTGATTTCTGGGATCTCATCATTACTGCCTAATCATTCCAATGCAATAACTTTTCGCTGCTTTAAAGCAATCTGTCTTTTGGTTTATTAACCAAGAATTTTAATTTTATGTTTTCAGTGGATTGAGATCTCAAATAGGATTTCTTGCCCTTAAAAACTCAACTTATTAATAGAGTTTTTGAAGTGGAGAAAATTGTACATGATCTTATAGTTGATGTTTTAGTGATTCTAATGCACATTTGAACTATGGTAGAATAGCTAATGTGTAAATAATGGATAATTGTTGTTAGGACATTCCTCTTGTTATCTCTTTCAGTGTGTGGCTTTTTTTCTAACTCTAACTCCAATTTGTCAGCAGGATTGAGTCTGAGCTTATTGAACTCGTTGTCACTGGAATTTTGAAATATCTAAGGTGTGATCACTCCCATGGCTTCAAGAATTTGGTTGGAATGAATTTACGAGTTTCACAGGTGGAATCTTTGTTATGCATTGGATCAGACCACATCCGGATGATTGGAATATGGGGAATGGGCGGCATCGGTAAAACAACTATTGCTAAAGTTATTTACCAAAAATATGCTTCTCAATTTGAAGGTGACTGTTTTCTTGAAATTGTTGGGGATCACACTATATCTAAATTGAGAAGTGAGCTTGTAGCTCAGTGTGTACGGAATACCAATTCAACAGTGTTCGGGATGGAACAACTTCGTTATAAAAAACTTCTTATTGTACTTGATAATGTGGATAATTATGAACAAATAGAGCTTTTAGCTGGAGACCACAGTTTGTTTGGTGAAGGAAGTAGAATCATCTTAACAGGCAGAGACAAAAGTGTGTTTCAGCTTAGAGATGACAGGATACATGAGGTTGAAGCACTAACTGATCAGGAAGCTCTTTGTCTTCTAAGTTTATGTGCCTTCACAGAAAATTATCCCAAAAGAGATTACATGGAACTTTTAAACGAACTTGTAAGTTATGCTGGAGGCAACGCCTTAGCTCTTAAAGTGTTAGGTTCATATCTTTATGGAAAGAGCAAAGAAGAATGGAGAAGTGCTTTGAGAAAGCTCGAAACAATTCCTAACGATAAGATACAAAATAAGTTGAGAATAAGTTATGACGGACTTGATTCTCATGACCAACAATTATTTCTCCACATAGCTTTTATGTTTAAAGGAGAGCCTATATCTCGGATAGTTGATTTATTGGATGCTTGCGATTCATCTACTTTGATTGGGTTGAGAGACCTTGCTAATAAATCTCTAATTACCATGTCAAATGGCATTGTGGATATGCATGATTTGTTTCAAGATTTGGGCAAACGAATTATTTGCCAAGAATCTTCTGACGAGCCCGGAAAAAGAAGCCGATTGTGGAACCCTGATGAAATCTATCATGTTTTATCTGAAAATACTGTAAGTTGATTTTCATTTGTAAATAATGTGGTGAAAAAAAAATGGTTTGGCTTTGGGCATCTATAACAAATTTTGTTGTTTTGCTTTGGACAGGGGAGTGGTGCAATTGAAGGAATATATCTTGAAAAATCAAAATTAAAAAGGCCTTTGAGCTTGCATCCTATGGTTTTTTCTAATATGAAAAGAATGAAGTTACTTAAATTCCACAACTTGGGTAGTAATGTAGATGAAGCAAGGCACTTTAACCGTGTGTAACCTGTTCCTAACAATGTGGTCATCCCTGAGGGGCTTAATTATCTTTCTTATGAGCTAAGACTTCTCCACTGGCACTTTTATCCTCAGAAATCTCTTCCATCAAGTTTTGATGCACAGAGGCTTGTTGAGCTCAACTTATCTGGTAGCTGTATTGAAAAGCTTTGGGAAGGAGTGCAGGTATGCGTTTTTGTTCCTTCTGATTTTATTCATTTCTTAAGGTAAAGCAGAGTTTCATTCTTTCTTCTGAATTAGCACAGGATGTTCCAAGTTTAAAGCAGATGACACTACGTCATTGTAGACAGCTGATTGAAATGCCAAACCTTTCCGGTGCTCCAAATCTTAAGATGATAGATCTTGTAGGTTGTATAAGTTTAATTGAAGTTTGTCCATCTATTAGTTGTCTCAGTAAACTTCATACATTGAGATTGGCTGATTGTTTCAAAATTACAAGCATTCCAAGTACCAAATGCCTGATTATTCTTAATCTCTTTAATTGCGCAATCAAGTTTCCTCAAGTTCCAAGAACAATACAAAGTTTAGGTCTGGATGGAACAGAAATTCAAGAAATACCTTGCTCCATTCCATTTCTTTCCCAACTCAAATGGATGAGTCTGCGAAGATGCAAAAGGCTCAAGAAACTACCTAATTTTGGTTTCCAATTCAAGCATCTCCAACTTCTAATGACTGGAGACATCGATCCATCCCTATATGAAAACATTATTCTGCTACACTCATTGCAAAGATTATACCTATATGATTGTAAGTTGGAGAGTGTACCTCCATGCATCCAACAAATGTCATGGCTTGTTGAACTCCACTTAGTCTCCTGCAACAGGCTTCAATCTTTGCCAAATCTTCAACCGAATTTACTTTTTCTGAATGCTTTGTGCTGCACATCACTCAAAGTAGTCTCAGATTCTGTGATTGGATACCAAGGATACTGGGGAAAGTTCTCATTTGCATGTTGCACAAATTTGAGTCTGAAAGAAATCAGAAGCATTCTTATACATGCCCAGCAGAGAATACTACTCCTGGCAGATACACCACCTGAACACCACAAGGTACTCCCTTTCCTAACATTCTTTCTTGGTTCCTTTCTCAATACATTAATATATGACGCAGGAATTAGATGGAAACATTGACAAGGGGATTGATCTCAGCGGGCAATTTGTTAATATTTTTCCTGGAAACAATATACCAAAGTGGATTGGACATCAAAGTAGAGGTTTTTCAATTAAAATTCCGCTTCCTCCAGGTTGGTTGCTCAGCTTTTTAGGTTTTGCAGTGGCTGCTGTATTTGAATTCAGCAAATATGATAAAACTGGAGTCAAGAGGATGAAGTTGGAAATCCAATTCAAGTCCGACTGTGAGACCTCTTACTGTATACCTGCAAGCTGTTCTGTTTATAGTTGGAACAAAGACCCATTAGGAGAACACGTCATGTTATGGTATCACAAGTACTTTTCCTTCAAAGATAAACAGCAAACAAGAGACAGCAACATCTCCTGTCATGATGAGGTATTCTTTAAGTTTTCTCTAGAAGATCTTGATGGCAAGCCTTCACCGTATCCCAAGATTAAGAAGTGTGGAGTAACACTGCTATACAAAGGTGATATGGATGAGTGTAATTCTGCCCAGTCAGCCTTAAATTTGGATGAATTTGAAGACTATTGCAACTATGTGAATGACTCATTTGGCTCTCATCAATCAAATGAGGGAACATCATTTCTCTTCCCTGAGCAGGCAGAGGCTGAATCCATTCCTATGATGACAAAGAAGAAAAAGTACTTCTCCTGATAAGGGAGGGGAACCAAGCAAGTTGAATTTGCATGTGGGACCACATTTTTTTATGTTGCATAATAGACTAAATTTGGCTGTAACGTCCATTTGCATTCAGTTAAAGTGTGAGGCTTATTTAAGCTTTTCAATAAATTTGGGCTTAATTGGTCCTAAAACTAAATTAGAGGCTAATGTGAGCTTGCTATAAACATCAAGGGTAAAAATGCACCTTTACCCCTCCTGATATGTTGAGTTTATGCCTATTCAATACCACTTCTGGGAGAAGGCACAATATTCTATCCCCATAATTCTTATTCTTCCCCTACATAGCAGAAGGGATAACTGACATTTTATTAGATATAGCATCCCTTATAAAAAAAAAAATGCTACCAACTTAACTGAAAATTAACATTGTACATATACTCTGGCCAACTCATTTTTTAGAAACTATTAATCCGATTTGACTTAAGAAAGAACCAAGAATAAGGTTGTAAGGTTGAGACTGCAATAGTTGGTGGCCACTCGTTTAAACACAAATGATGAGTTGGCTATCATAACCAATTATCCAATATGCATCTTAAACACCAATGAGCACGTCTGGCTTGAAAATGTAAACAAATACTACGTGACCTCTGTTGGGGAAAATAAACCCTTTACAATCCAACAAATCCCTTCACCATACTAGATCACAACTTGAACAAAAATACTTGAAAAATAAGACAGAGAAACACACAATTATTTAACGTGGAAAACTCTAAAATAGAGAAAAACCAAGGACGTTGTCAAAAGACAACCAAG
>CATIWM010283646.1:0-29049 GCA_949671775.1 Mallotus repandus
AGGAATTGGTTTAAGTGTTTAGCCATTAAAACACTTGGGATTTGGTTTAAGAGTGAGCCTTGAAACACTTGTTTGTAAGGTTGTAAGAGTGAGCCTTAAACTCTTGTGTAAACTCAATCTTGTGAATAAGATTGTGGGTGATTGAAAATCCTAACTTGGGGATAAGTTAGGTGGAGATGTAGGATTGTTGTTGAATCCGAACTCCTTAAATCTTTGTGTTCTTCATTCTTCCTTCCCAACATTCTTTCTATTTTTGTTTAAATTTCAATTACTATCGCTTTGTATTCGATTGCCTTATTCACCCCCCCCCCCTCTAAGGCATGTTCAAGATATCTTTGAAAAGTCACCAACTTGTATTCAGAAATACCACAAATCTCATAGAAAAGAAGATTATATACCTTTTTTGTCATCCTTAAACTATTTCACAGGAAAGAAAGAAATATATCAAAAAACACTCAAGGAAAACCAGTATCAGTTTGGAAAATAAATTAGTTAAGTTATTTTTATAAAGGCTTCGAGTTGTTGATAATAATATGTGCAAAAAGTAGGGCTGCAAGAATTTTTTTATTTTAAATGAAGGATTGAAGGTTTCAGAAACAATGATTGAGATGAGAAGACTGAAGAAAGGAACTTAAAGCATAGAAAGACCCAGGAAATCATCTAAAAATTGAAGAAAGGAAAAGTGAAGAGTGGAGAGATTCTGGAGAGTGAGAGAAGAACGAGAGTGTGTGATTAGGGTTAGAAAGTAGAAAGCGATGCTTATATACTTAGGGTTAGGATTAGGGACATATATATATAATTTTGGAAGTTCGGGTGGAGAAATACCTTCACCCGAACTGAAAATTAATATTTGATATTAAACCCATCTCTCAATCGAACCACACCCCTCTTTCTTCTAAACCAAACCAATTTTCTTTTTTGGGTCGGTTAGGATCAAAACTTCGGATTTGGGGCAGTTTTTGCACAGCCCTATAAGGTCCTATTATTACAGGTGTTACTTTTTTTTATGATGCATGATTATTGGTCACAAAGTGAAATGGAAAAAGCTTCCCTAATTTGAAAAATTCAGCAATCACGTTATTAAGTAGAAAGGAAAAAATTCCCTAGTTTGAAAAGTTCAATTATTACCTAAAATTGGATATGATAATACATGGAACAAGAAATGAAAGATTAATTATATTTAAAAAAAAACATGAATTTGCCTATGGACATCATAAAATAAGAAGAGAAGAGACTAAAAATTAATAAAACACTTGATTTTATTTACTTTCAAGAAGTAAAAGAATGTTGAATCCAATTACATATTACACAATTTAATGAATTCTTTTGCTATTACTAATAAAATTCAAGGGAGTTGTAACTTCATTTCCTAGTAATAAATTTCCTATGCAAAGACCAATACCAAATGGCTAGTTTCGTCAGCAAAATGGTGAGAAACAGAGAAAAGGGTGAGGCAATAGACAAAAAATAAATAATATAATGTTTTTGACCAACTTTTCAAAAATCTTGAAACAGTAAAACTATAGACTGTAGGCTATATACAAACTCTAATTTCCTTGAATTTTTGGCTTGTTTTTTACTGCTAGCTTTTTAAGTAAATTCCGTGTTGAAATGTTTCCAAGAAAAACATAAAATGCTTTAAAGACAAAAAAAAATGAAATAAGAAGGAATTTATGTGATGCTTCATAGAAAATACTTGATAAGTTTTGTTTGGAATTCAAGATCACACACAACTTATAAATTCCCAAGTTTTGTTCACAATTCAGTAAAACACACACACATAAGCTTCCACAACTATCAGAAAATGGAGCCTTCTTTGCTTTTGTTGATGATCATGGCTCAATTTCTTTGTCTGCAAGTTTATTGTTCTCCATCTATGTCTTTGAACTCCTCCTCCTTTTCATCATCAAAACTCCTTTGTTCACATGAACAGAGCCATGCACTGCTCCAATTCAAAGCTTCGTTGTCCATTAACACTTCAACTATTTATGCCAGGACAAAGTCATAAAAAGAGGGTACAAATTACTACTTGTGGGATGGGGTCTCTTGTGACCTGGAAACATGTTATATTATAGGCCTTATTTTTTCTTATAATATGCTTTATGGTACCTTCCATTCTAATGACCCTCTTTGCTTACTCTTTTCTCATCTACCCAATCTGATAAGGGTGTCAAAATGGTTGATGACACGTGAACATGATTCGCTTAACAAGCAAAATTAGCGAATTAGTGTTGAGGTTAAATGAGTTTATGTCAGAATGGATTAACCCGTTTATGACATGATTTAATAAGATCATGACTCGGGTTGACACACGAACTCATATAATTATACATGTCGTGGTGGGTCGTATCAATCCGACCCGACCCGACACAACACGACCCATTAAAATATATATAATTTATTTAATTTTAAATAGTATATTAGACATTTATTATAATTTTTTACAAAAATAATACTTTTATAATGCTATTATGCAAATTGTTAAATTAGAAACATTATTTTAGATTGTTTTTCATGAAAAATAGTATTTTTATGTTTTACAAATGTTATATAGGTTAAATGGGCCGTGTTGAATTTTATGACCCACACAAGCCATTTAAATAAATTTTATTACACAATTTAATGAATTCTTTTTTGCTATTACTACCAAGATTCAAGGGAGTTGTAACTTTTTTTTTTCTAGTAATAAATTTCCTATGCAATGACAGATACAAAATGGCTAGTTCCTTCAGGAAAATGGTGAGAAATAGAGAAAAGGATGAGGCAACAAACAAAAAACAGATAACATAATGTTTTTGACCAACTTTTCAAAAATCCTGAAACAGCAAAACTACAGACTGTAGGCTATATACTAAATATGGTTTCCTTGATTTTTTGGCTTTTTTTTTATTGCAGGCTTTTTAAGTAAATTCCATATTGAAATGTTTCCAAGTAAGACATAAAATGCTTCAAAGACAAAAAAAAAATGATATAAGAAGGAACTTGTGTGATGATTTGTAGAAAATAATTGATAAGTTTTGTCCGGAATTCAAGATTACACAAAACATATAAATTTACAAGTTCTGTTCACAAATCAGTAAAACACACACACACACATAAGCTTCCACAGCTATAAAAAATGGAGCCTTCTTTGCTTTTACTGATGATCATGGCTCAATTTCTTTGTTTGTAAATTTCTTATTCTCCATCTCTATCTTTGAACTCCTCCTCCTCCTTTCCATCATCAAAACTCCTTTGTTCACATGAACAGAGCCGTGCACAACTCTAATTCAAAGCTTCGTTGTCTCTTAACACTTTAACTATTTATGCCAGGACAGAGTCATGGAAAGAGGGTATAGATTACTACTTATGGGATAAGGTCTCTTTTGACTTGAAAACAGGTTATATTATAGGCCTTAATTTTTCTTATAATATACTTTATGGTACCTTCCATTCTAATGACCCTCTTTGCTTACTTTTTTTCCATCTGCCCAATCTGGTAGGGGTGTCAAAATGGGTGATGACACGAGAACTCAATTTGCCGAACACGCAAAATTAGCGAATTAGTGTTGATGTTAAATGGGTTCGTGTCAAAATGGGTTAACCCGTTTATGATACGATTTAACCAGATTATGATGCGGGTTGACACGCAAACTCGTTTAATTATACGTGTCGTGGTGAGTCATGTCAACCCGACCTGGCACAATACAACACAACACATTAAAAATATATATAATTTATTATAATTATAAAAAGTATATTAGATATTTATTATAATTTTTTTACAAAAATAATACTTTTATAATTGTATTATGCAAATTGTTAAATTATAAACATTATTTTAGATTTTTTTTTTATGAAAAATGGTGTTTTTATATATTACAAATGTTATATAGGTTAAATTGGTCGTATTGAATTTTATGACATGTACAACCCATTTAAATTAATTTTATTACATAATTTAATGAATTCTTTTGCCATTATTACCAAAATTCAAGGGAGTAACAACTTCATTTCTTAGTAATAAATTTCCTATGCAATGACCAATACAGAATAGCTTGTTCCTTCAGCAAAATGGTAAGAATCAGAGAAAAGGGTGAAGCAATAGACAAAAAAAAGATAAAAAAATGTTTTTGACCAACTTTTCAAAAATCCTAAAACAGAAAAACTATAGACTGTAGGCTATATACTAATTCTAGTTTCCTTGATTTTTTGGCTTGTTTTTTACTGCAGGCTTTTTAAATAAATTTCGTGTTGAAATGTTTCCAAGAAAAACATAAAATGCTTTAAAGACAAAAAAAATGATATAAGAAGGAACTTGTGTGATGCTTTGTAGAAAATACTTGATAAGTTTTGTCCGGAATTCAGGATCATACACAACATATAAATTCACTAGTTATGTTCACAAATCAGTAAAACACATACACATAAGCTTCCACAGTTATCAGAAAATGGAGCCTTCTTTACTTTTGCTAATGATCATCGCTCAATTTCTTTGTTTGTAAGTTTCTTGTTCTCCATCTTTGTCTTTGAACTGCTCCTCCTCCTTTTCATCATAAAAAATCCTTTGTTCACATGAACAGAGCCATGCACTACTCCAATTCAAAGCTTCGTTGTCCATCAACACTTCAACTATTTATGCCATGACAGAGTCATGGAAAGAGGGTACAAATTACTACTTGTGGGATGGGGTCTCTAGTCACCTGGAAATAAGTTATATTATAGGCCTTAATTTTTCTTATAATATGCTTTACAGTACCTTCCATTCTAATGACCCTCTTTGCTTACTTTTTTCCCATCTACCCAATTTGTTAGGGGTATCAAAATGGTTGATGACACATAAACACAATTCGCCTAACACGCAAAATTAGTGAATTAGCATTGAGGTTAAATGGGTTCTTTGTCAGAATGAGTTACCTCGTTTATGACACGGTTTAACAAGATCATGACACGGGTTGACACACGAACTCGTTTATTTATACGTGTTGTGGGGGGGTCGTGTTGACCCGACCCGACATAACATGACACGATCCATTAAAAATATATATAATTTATTATAATTTTAAAAAGTATGTTAGACATTTATTATAAATTTTTTATAAAAAAATAATATTTTGTAATTGTATTATGCAAATTGTTAAATTATAAACATTATTTTAGATTTTTTTCTGAAAAATAGTGTTTTTATATATTACAAATGTTATACAAGTTAAATGGGTCGTGTTGAATTTTATGATACGCACAACCCATTTAAATAAATTTTATTACACAAATTAATGAATTCTTTTGCTATTACTACCAAGATTCAAAGGAATCGTAACTTCATTTCCTAGTAATAAATTTCCTATACAATCACAAATACAAAATGGCTTGTTCCTTCAGCAAAATGGTGAGAAATAGAGAAAAGGGTGAGTCAATAGACAAAAAAAAGATAACATAATGTTTTTGACCAACTTTTCAAAAATCCTAAAACAGGAAAACTATAGACTGTAGGCTATATTCTAAATCTGGTTTCCTTGATTTTTTGGCTTACTTTTTATTGCAGGCTTTTTAAGTAAATTCTGTGTTGAAATGTTTCCAAGAAAGACATAAAATGCTTTAAAGAAAAAAAATGATATAAGAAGGAACTTGTGTGATGCTTCGTAGAAAATACTTGATAAGTTTTGTCCGGAATTCAGGATCATACACAACATATAAATTTATAAGTTATGTTCACAAATCAGTAAAACACACACACATAAGCTTCCACAACTATCAGAAAATGGAGCCTTCTTTGCTTTTGTTGATTATCATGGCTCAATTTCTTTGTTTGCAAGTTTCTTATTCTCCATCTTTGTCTTTGAACTCCTCCTCCTCCTTTTCATCATCAAAACTCCTTTGTTCACATGAACAGAGCCATACATTGCTCCAATTCAAAGCTTCATTGTCAATTAACACTTCAACTATTTAAGCTAGGATAGAGTCATGGAAAGAGGGTACAAATTACTACTTATGGGATGGGCTCTCTTGTGACCTGGAAACATGTTATATTATAGGCCTTAATTTTTCTTATAATATGTTTTATGGTGCCTTCCATTCTAATGACCCTTTTTGCTTACTCTTTTCCCATCTACCCAATTTGGTAGGGGTGTCAAAATGGGTGATGACACGTGAGCACGATTGGCCTAACATGCAAAATTAGCGAATTGGTGTTGAGGTTAAATGGGTTTGTGTCAGAATAAGTTAACCCGTTTATGACACGGTTTAATAAGATCGTGATGCGGGTTGACACGAGAGCTCGTTTATTTATACGTGTCGTGGTGAGTTATGTCAACTTGATCTGACACGACACGACCCATTAAAAATATATATAATTTATTATATTTTTAAATAGTATATTTGACATTTGTTATAATTTTTTTACAAAAAGAATACTTTTATAATTGTATTATGCAAATTGTTAAATTATAAACATTATTTTAGTTTTCTTTAATGAAAAATCATGTTTTTATATATTACAAATGTTATACAGGTCAAATGGATCACGTTGAATTTTATGACCCGCACAACCCATATAAATAATTGGGTTAAATGTGTCATGTTCGTGTAACCCATTTAATTTTCGTGTCATGTTAGTGTTGAAATTCTTAACATGATTAATAAATGGGTTATGCTCATGTTGACCCTAATCGTGTCACCAAAGTGAGTCAATGCGACACAAGCACGACCCACCAACCCATTTTGACACTCCAACAATTTGGTTTCACTTGATCTATCCTTCAATTTTAATCTAAGGCTCCATAATACAAATGATTTTGTGAATCTTGTTCAAAATCTAACCAAGTTGTAGTTGTTGAACCTGAGCTTTGTTAACACATGTCATTAGTTGCACTTACTTATTTATTGAAACTGTTATCTTCCTTGTCATCTCTCACACTTACAGATTGTGCATTAGGTGGGGAATTTCCCAAAGTGGCATTCTTCTACGTCCAAAGCTTTAAATTCTTGATTTATGGTTGAATTATGAGCTCATTGTCTTTTTACCAACGTCCAAATGGAGAAATTCCCTCAAAAGATTGGTGGTTTCTAATACAAAAACTTCCATATATTTGGATGTAGATTTCATAAGCAATCTGAGGCATGCAGAAGTATTATTTCTCAATGGGTGCAACTTTATAGGTTCAAAATTGGCATTGTTAGGGAATCTCACACAATTTACTACGTTGAATCTTGCATATAACAATTTCAATAGTTAGATTCCACACTCTTATGGAAACCTTCAAAAACTCTTTTATTTAGACTTGTCTTCAGTGGTAAGATTCCATCCTCATTAGCAAGACTCAAAAAACTTAGTAATCTGTATCTTGAGAATAATAGTCTTAGCGGTCCATTTCCAAGTTATCTTTCAAACTTCACCCATCTTGAATCGTTGAAGTTAAACAATAATAAGCTGATAGGATCCATCCCTTCTCAATTAACCAAGTTTTCAAGGTTAATAGATCTTAATTTATCCAATAATTTCTTCAATGGAACTATACCATCCTTTTTGCTTACTCTACCTAAGTTGGATTTTTTATCCCTCAAGAACAATCAATTCCATAGACCTATCTCTCGCTTGCAAGATAAAAAGGACCGACTGGATTATCTTAATCTAAGTAATAATAACTTGTATGGCCCAATTCCAAGTTCATTCTTCAATCTTTCACATTTTAGATTTCTTATTATTTCATCAAATCGATTGATTAGAGAACTACCTTCTTATATTTGTAGCCAGAAACACTTTTAAATTCTTGACTTGTCCAATAATAGCTTAATCGGCTTCATTCAATAAGGTTGGGCATACTTCAATAATCTCTCCATAATGTTTCTTTGAAATCAAAATTCCTTTGTTCACATGAACAGAGCCATGCACTACTTTAATTCAAAGCTTTGTTGTCCATTAACACTTCGGCTATTTATGCCAGGATAGAGTCATGGAAAGAGGGTACAAATTGCTGCTCGTGGGATAGGATCTCTTGTGACCTGGAAATAAGTTATATTATAGGCCTTAATTTTTCTTATGGTATGCTTTATGGTACCATCCGTTCTAATGACCCTCTTTGCTTATTCTATTCCCATCTACCCAATCTGGTAGGTGTGTCAAAATGGGTGAAGACACGTGAACATAATTCGCCTAACACACAAAATTGGCGAATTAATGTTGAGGTTAAATGGGTTCATGTCAGAAATAGGTCAACCCATTTATGACATAGTTTAATAAGATCGTGACGCGGTTGACACGTGAACCCATTTAATTATACATGTCATGGTGGGTCGTGTCAACCTGACACGACACAACACTACCCATTAAAAATATATATAATTTATTATAATTTTAAATAGTATATTAGACATTTATTATAATTTTTTTAAAAAATAATACTTTTATAATTGTATTATGAAAATTGTTAAATTATAAACATTATTTTCGATTTTTTTTATGAAAAATAGTGTTTTTATATACTACAAATGTCATACAGGTTAAATGGGTCGCGTTGAATTTTATGACTCGCACAACCCATTTAAATAAATTGGTTAAACGTGTGGTGTTTGTGTAACCCTTTTAATTTTCATGTCATGTTAGGGTTGAAATTTTTGACACAATTAATAAATGGGTCGTGCTCGTGTTGACCCTAATTGTGTCATCAAAGTGAGTCAACCCAATACGAACACGACCCACCAACCCATTTTGACACCCCTACAATCCGGTTTCACTTAGTCTATTCTTCAATTATAATCTAAGGTTCTATTATACAAATGCTTTGATGAATCTTGTTCAAAATCTAACCAAGTTGAAGTCATCGAACCTCAACTTTGTTAACATGTCATTAGTGGCACCTATTTCTTTAATGAAACAACCATCTTCCTTTTCATCTCTCACGCTTACAAAGTGTGCATTGTGAGGAGAATTCCCAAGTGGCATTCTTCTACATCCAAAGCTTCAAATTCTTGATTTATGGTTGAATAATTAGCTCACTGTCTTTTTTCCAAGGTACAAATGAAGAAATTCCCTTAAAAGCATGGTGATTTCTAATACCAAAACTTCTATATATTTGGATGCAGATTTCATTAGCAATCTGAGGTATGCAGAAGTATTGTTTCTCGATGGGTGCAACTTTGTTGGTTCAAAATTGGCATTGTTAGGAAATCTCATACAACCTACTGCGTTGAATCTTGTATATAACAATTTCAATTGTAAGATTCCACACTCTATTGAAAACCTTTAAAAAGTCTTTTATTTAGACCTATCTTCAACGGTGAAATTTCATCATCATTTGCAAGACTCAAAGAACATAGTAATCTATATCTTGAGAACAATAGTCTTAGCGGTCCATTTCCTAGTTTTCTTTCAAACTTCACCCAATTTAAATAATTAAAGTTAAACAATAATAGGTGGATAGGATCCATCCCTTCTCAATTAGACAAGCTTTCAAGGTTAATAGAGCTTGATTTATCCTATAATTTCTTCAATGGAACTATACCATCATTTTTGCTTACTCTACCTAAGTTGGATTTTTTATCCCTCAAGAATAATCCATTCCATGGACCCATTCCTCACTTGCAAGACAATCTAGCAAGTTGAAATTTATAACCCGTGTATGTCTGAAATGGGTCGTGTTAAATCTTATGACTTATCTTAAGTGGTGACATTCCATCCTCATTTGCAAGACTCAAAGAACTTAGTAATCTGTATCTTAAGAATAATAGTTTTAGCGGTCCATTTCCTAGTTTTCTTTCAAACATCACCTAATTTAAATCGTTGAAGTTGAACAACAATAGGCAGATATGATCCATCCCTTCTCAATTAGCCAAGGTTAATAGAGCTTGATTTATCCAATAATTTCTATAATGGAACTATGCCATCCTTTTTGCTTACTCGACCTAAGTTGGATTTTTTATCCCTTAAGAAAATCAATTCCATAGACCTATTCCTCACTTACAAGATAAAAAGGACCAGGTGGATTATTTTGATATACGTAATAATAACTTGTATGGCCTAATTCCAAGTTCATTCTTCAATCTTTCGCAGTTCATATTTCTTATTATTTCATCAAATCAATTGACTGGAGATATGCCTTCTTCTATTTGCAACCAAAAATGCTTTCAAATTCTTGATTTGTCCAACAACAGCTTAATTGACTTTATTACATAATGTTAGGCATACTTCAATAATCGCTCCACAATGTTTCTTTGAATTCAAAACTTCTTTGTTCATATGAACAGAGTCGTGCACTGCTATAATTCAAAGCTTCGTTGTCCATTAACACTTTAACTATTTATGCCAGGACAGATTCATGGAAAGAGGGTATAGATTGCTGCTAGTGGGATGTGGTCTTTTGTGACCTAGAAACAGGTTATATTATAGGCCTTAATTTTTCTGATAATGTGCTTTGTGGTACCTTTTGTTCTAATGACCCTCTTTGCTTACTTTTTCCCATCTACCTAATATGGTAGGGATGTCAAAATGGGTGATGACAAGTGAACATGATTTGCCTAACACAAAAAATTGGCGAATTAGTGTTGAGGTTACATGGGTTCATGTCTAAAATGGGTAAACCTATTTATGATACTGTTTAACCAAATCGTGACTTGGGTTGACACGCAAACCCATTTAATTATACGTGTCATGGTGGGTCATGTCAACCCAACACGACACGATACTACCCATTAAAAATATACATAATTTATTATAACTTTAAATAGTATATTAGACATTTATATTTTTTATAAAAATAATACTTTTATAATTGTATTTTGCAAATTGTTAAATTCTAAACATTATTTTAGATTTTTTTTATGAAAAATGGTGTTTTTATATATTACAAATGTTATACAGGTTAAATGGGCCGTGTTGAATTATATGACCCATACAACCCATTTAGATAAATGTGTTAAACATGTTATGTTCATGTATCCCATTTAATTGTCATGTCATGTTAGGGTTGAAATTTTTGACACGATTAATAAATAACTCGTGTTCATATTGACCCTAATTATGTCACCAAAGTGAGTCAACCCGACACAAACACGACCCACCAACCCATTTGACACCCCTATAATATGGTTTCACTTGATCTATTCTTCAATTATAATCCAAGGTTCTATAGTACAAATGATTTTGTGAATCTTATTCAAAATCTAACCAAGTTAAAGTCACTGAACTTGAGCTTTGTTAACATGTCATTAGTTGCACCCACTTCTTTAATGAAACTGCCTTCTTCCTTGTCATCTCTCACGGTTACAAAGTGTGCATTGCGAGGGGAATTCCCAAGTGGCATTCTTCTACGTCAAAAGCTTCAAATTCTTGATGTATGGTTGAATTATGAGCTCATTGTCTTTTTACCAAGATACAAATGAAGAAATTCCCTCAAAAGTTGGTGGTTTCTAATACAAAAACTTCCATATATTTGGATGTAGATTTCATTAAGAATCTGAGGTAAGTAGAAGTATTGTTTCTTGATGGGTACTACTTTATTGGTAAAAAATTGACATTTTTTAGGAATCTCACACAACTTACTACGTTGAATCTTGCATATAACAATTTCAATGGTGAGATTCCACACTCTTTTGGAAACCTTCAAAAACTCTTTTATTTAGATATGGCTTAAGCAGTGACATTCTATCTTCATTTGCAAGATTCAAATAACTAATTAATCTATATCTTAAGAACAATAGTCTTAGCAATCCATTTCCTAGTTTTCTTTCAAACTTCACCCAATTTAAATCGTTGAAGTTAAATAACAATAGGTTGATATGATCCATCCCTTCTTAATTAGCCAATCTTTTAAGGTTAATGGAGCTCGATTTATCCAATAATTTCTTCAATGGAACTATGCCATCCTTTTTGCTTACTCAACCTAAGTTGGATTTTTTATCCCTCAAGAACAATCAATTCTATGGACCTATTCCTCATTTGCAAGACAAAAAGGACTAGCTGGATTATCTTGATCTAAGTAATAATAACTTGTATGGCCTAATTCCAAGTTCATTCTTCAATCTTTCATAGTTCAGATTTATTATTATTTCATCAAACCAATTGATTGGAGAACTGCCTTTTTTTATTTGCAACCAGGAATGCTTTTAAATCCTTGACTTGTCCAACAATAGCTTAACCGACTTCATTCTATAATGTTGGGCACACTTCAATAATCGCTCCACAATGTTACTTTGAATTCAAAACTCCTTTATTCACATGAAAAAAGCCATGCACTGCTCCAATTCAAAGCTTCGTTATCCATTAACACTTCAACTATTTATGCCAAGACAAAGTCATGGAAAGAGGGTATAGATTGCTACTAGTGAGATGGGGTCTCTTGTGACCTGGAAACAGGCTATATTATAGGCTTTAATTTTTCTTATAATATGCTTTGTGGTACATTCTGTTCTAATAACCCTCTTGCCTTACTCTTTTCCCATCTACCCAATCCGGTAGGAATGTCAAAATGGGTGATAACATATGAACACAATTCACCTAACATGCAAAATTGACGAATTAGTGTTGAGGTTAAATGGACTCGTGTCAGAATGGGTCAACCCATTTATGACACGGTTTAACTAAATCGTGACGAGGGTTGATACACGAACCCGTTTAATTATACGTGTTGTGATAAGTCGTGTCAACTGACACGACACAACCCATTAAAAATATATAATTTATTATAATTTTAAATAGTATATTAGACATTTATTATAATTTTTTTTACAAAAATAATACTTTTATAATTGTATTATGTAAATAGTTAAATTATAAACATTATTTAAGTTTTTTTTTCATGAAAAATAGTATTTTTATATATTACAAATGTTATACATGTTAAATGGGTCGTGTTGAATTTTATGACCCACACAACTCATTTAAATAAATGGGTTAAATGTGTCGTGTTTGTGGAACCCATTTAATTTTTGTGTCATGTTAGGATTGAAATTTTTTACACAATTAATAAATGGGTCGTGTTCTTGTTGACCCTAATTGTATTACCAAAGTGAGTCAACTCAACACGAACACGACCCACCAATACATTTTGACACCCCTATAATCTAGTTTCACTTGATCTATCCCTCAACTATAATCTAAGGTTCTATGATACAAATTCTTTTATGAATCTTGTTCAGAATCTAACTAGGTTGAAGTCATTGAACTTGAGCTTTGTTAACATGTCATTAGTTGCACCTACTTTTTTTATGAAATTGCCTTCTCCTTTGTCATCTCTCACGCTTACAGAGTGTGCATTGCGAGGGGAATTCCCAAGTGGCATTCTTCTACGTCCAAAGCTTCAAATTCTTGATTTATGGTTGAATTATGAGATCATTGTCTTTTTACCAAGGTACACATAAAGAAATTTCCTCAAAAGCTTGGCAGTTTCTAATACAAGAACTTCCATATATTTGGATGCAGATTTCATCAGCAATCTGAGGTATGTAGAAGTATTGTTTCTCGATGGGTGCAACTTTATTGGTTCAAAATTGGCATTGTTAGGGAAAATCGCACAACTTACTGCATTGAATCTTGTATATAACAATTTCAATGGTGAGATTCCACACTCTTTTGGAAACCTTTAAAAACTCTTTTATTTAGACTTGTCTTCAGCGGTGAAATTTCATCCTCATTTGTAAGACTCAAAGAATTTAGTAATCTGTATCTTGAGAACAATAGTTTTAGCAGTCCATTTTCTAGTTTTCTTTCAAACTTCACCCAATTTGAATCGTTGAAGTTAAATAAAAATAGACTGATAGGATCCATCCCTTCTCAATTAGCCAAGCTTTCAAGATTAATAAAGCTTGATTTATCTCATAATTTCCTCAATGGAACAATACCATCCTTTTTGCTTACTCTACCTAAGTTGGATTTTTTATCCCTCAAGAATAGTCAATTCCATGGACCTATTCCTCACTTGTAAGACCAAAAGGACCGACTGGATTATCTTGATCGAAGTAACAACATTTTGTATGGCCCAATTCCAAGTTAATTCTTCAATCTTTTACAGTTCAAATTTCTTACTATTTCATCAAATCAATTGACTAGAGAACAACTTTCTTCTATTTGCAACTAGAAACGCTTTCGAATTCTTAACTTGTCCAATAATAGTTTAACCGATTTCATTCCACAATGTTGGGCATACTTCAACAATCGCTCCACAACGTTGCATCTTGGCATGAACAATTTTCATGGAACTATACCTGATGTGTGTGCAAAGGCGGCCACTAATATGAGATATTTGAACTTGAACAACAATCAACTATAAGGGCGAATTCCACCATCTATTACAAATTGTAGAAATATGAAAATATTAGACCTTGGAAACAATGAGATAGATGATGAATTTTCCTTTTTTCTAGGAGCTCTTCCAAATCTTTAAATTCTTATTATTCAGTCCAATAAGCTCCATAGTTCTTTGAGAGTTCCCATTGCTAATGGTTACTTCTCTAAGTTATGTATATTTGATATCTCAAACAACATGCTGAGCGGATCTTCACCAGCAGGATATTTTTATGATTTCTACGGAATGATGAACTTCAATCAAAGGGTTGGATAAATGGTGGCATAGAATTTAAGCCATATGATTATTTTGTTGATCTTAAAATGAAGGGCTTAGAGATTAGGTTGGTGTAAATCTACACAACCCTTTCAACCATTGATTTGTCACTTAACAAAGTAAGTGGAAAAATTCCAGATTCTGTTGGGGAGCTTATATCACTTAAATTTCTTAACCTTTCTCACAATTACCTTACAGGTAATATCCAACCATTGCTAAGGAATTTGAAAAATTTGGAGTCATTAGACCTCTCTTCAAATCTACTTACTGAAGTAATTCCCATGCGCAACTGGTAGAATTGACATTTCTTCAAATCTTTCATTTTTCGTATAACCAGTTTGAAAGACATATACCTTATGGGAAATAATTTAACACTTTTGGCAATGATTCATACGAGGAAAACTTAGGATTGTATGGATTTCCATTGTCAAAAGCATGCGAAGGTGATGATAGAGAGGATCCTGAATAACCTAACCTCCAAGGAGAAAATGATATAGAATATGTAAATGGCTTTAGATGGCATGATACATTGATGGGATATGGTTGCAGATTGATACTTGGTGTTTCAACAGCTTATATTGTCCTTGCGACAGGAAACCAAGATGGTTTGTAAATAAGGTTAGAAGTCCATGTCTTCAGATATCGGAAAGGTTCCAAAAAATCTCCCATACGCAGTAGAATTATAAGAAGTAAAAGAAAATCTGCTTTACATTAAGGATGTGTGTTGCATCTCTAGTCATTTTCATTATTTTTAATCTTTAATTATGTTGCTTGAATAAAATGATAAAAAGTGGTAGATTATAAAATGTCTATTTTACACGTAGTAAGTGTCTTCTTACTATAATGCGAGGTGTTGCAATACACCACACCTCCATGTGTATTCTTTTTTATAATGTTATTATCTCACAGTATTCAAAAAAAAATTTCAAGGTTGTAGCCTGGTATAAAGCTTCTTCTCTAATGTTATGATGCCGTCTTCTATTTATATTAAATCTTCGTGTAATAGGGTGTTTTGCATGTTACAAATAATTTGTTGAGCCCGTATTATTTCTGTGGGATTGGTATGGTTATGCCCTAATGGTTAATATGCATTTGGATGTGATTTTTGATTTAGGTGTTATACAATTGATGTTTTTGCAAGATATTAAAAGCTAATATATTCAAAATTAAAGCTGGAGGGTTCTCGAACCAACCTCCTGGACCTAACATAGAACAAATAGCTCGTGCAAGACTCCAAGCTACTTTGTTCATAGATCTTCTAACAAAACTAAATTGAACATCTTTAATATCATTTGACAGCAGTATATAATCCTCAAGGATCAAACTAAGATAAGAATCTATGCTTGACTTCTGTCTAAAATCTTGAAGCATAAGGAGCACATCTAATTCAATAATCACTCTACTAAGTTGCAAACTCCCTTACCTAAGCAAGGCACTCCCTCTGACATAAGGCTTCTGCTTCTTGGGCTATTAGAGCTCCCCATTCTACCTAGTTTCTAGCAACAATAATGGATCCTTCATAGTTCCTAATGATGTAGACGAGACCTATCATGGAAAATAGCAGCATCTTAATTAGCCTTGAGGAGGCTTAAATAACCAAAAGAAACTCATTTTGAGGCTTAAACAACTAAAATAAACCCATTTTCTCTATATTCAACCATAAATGAAAGAAAAATAAAACTAAATAATTACTTTTTTTGTGAAAGGTAAAACAAATATACGTTAATGAACAAAGATCAGACAACTGTAGAGTTTCTTTAATAAAGATTATGACGCCAACTCAAAAAAAGAGAGGGATGCGATTGAAGATTCCCATCAATTATGGCTTTTTCAGCTACATTTTGAGCTACACAATTAACATATCTATGAATATAAACAAATTTAATCAAATTAAATTTAGATTTTAAAGACTTAAGGTCCTGCAGAATAGTTCTGATATCACGATCCATGCAACAATGATAAGAAGTAGCTTGGATCAGCGCAAACGTGTTACCCTCAAAGTACATGCCTCTTCAAGAGCATTTCAGAGAGCTAAAAGCTAACATAACTTTAGGATGAATAATATGGGACAATAGTCAGGCTTTTGCAGCAATAATTAAAGAATCAAAAGCATGTCCATAAAAACCAGTAAACCCCAACCCTTCTTATGAATTAACCGCCCCATCAAAATTAAATTTAACAAAAGAGAGAGGAGGGGGCTGCCAAGAAGTGAAAGGTTGAAAAACTGTATTGAAAATGTAGGAACTGAAGCTTTAGCGGCGGCATGTCAAAATTCATCAAAACAGAGTAAGGCATGTCTAACTATGTCAGTAGGAGAGTAGCAATGATTGTTATACACCACTTCACTATGAGACTTCCAAATGTGCCACAATAAGAACACCATGAATTTCAGATTGGAAATAACATCCAAAGAATAAGGAAGACACTGAGATACCTGATTCTACCAGTCCCTAAAAAATGTAACTACCATAGCCTCAGTACGAAGCATGAATGGTGAAGAAAATCAAACTTGCTGGATGTACAAACAATAGAGAAAAATATGTTCAACAGATTCACTAGAGGAATGACAAACTGGACAAGTTGGATTAGATTATTGTATACGATTTGATAAATTTGCTATGACACTGAGGGAATTAGTGAAAACTTGCCAAAGAAAATGCTTCAACTTTTCGAAACCTAAAGAAGTTATAATTGTTTCTAAAAGGAAGAACCATCCACTTAAGAACCTAAAGAGAACATAGATGTGGAGGAAAAATCACCATACCACTGAGAATCAACCAAATACTAGGTTGATTTCACAATGAAAAAGCATGATGACATCAAGTCCCAAATTATAGAATCAGTTGTTGTTTCCAAGCCACTTCTTCTTTAGATAGTGCATTAATTCAAGAGCTACAATAACATTATCAGTGATGAATCGACCGCCTAAGAAAGCACTTTGATAATGGTTAATAATGAAAGGCATAGTAGCTTGTAGACCCTTAGTTAAAATTTTTGCAATAATTTTATTTAAAAAATGGTACATGAGCTGATAGGTAAAATCTATGTCATGTTCTACACACTGGGCACCTTAAGAATAAGCGAGATCAAAGTATGACTAAAACCACGAAGAAGGCAACTATTTGATGAAAAATTCTTTGATTGAATTACACATATTAACACTAAGAACATTCCAATACACCTGCAAAAAATTTGCAATTGATGGAATAAAAAGTGATATATAACTAGATGTTTTTTGAAGGTAGAAGACACATTATTTCATTAACTGATGAAGTGCTTAAATACAAAACTTCTTAACAAAAAAATCAGAAATAAAAGGCAACAAACTAGCTAAACTTTAGCTACTAACAGATAAAAATCAAAACAGCTCCTAAAAATTATGATCTTTAAATTTGGAAATATTCAGTTGTATCTTTGACATTTTAAACCACAATTCTAGCAGCTTCTAAGGCAGAATCTTCACACTCCTCCTTGCCTTTGATGTTGTAAATTCCCATGCTCATCTTCAGTTCTTCAAACTTGATTTTGGGCAATGGTTTGGTGAATTCATCAGCTATCTGATCTTCTGTTTTGCAATAAATCAATTTCACCTCACCTTCTTGTTGAATTTCTCTAAGGAAGTAAAATTTGATCTTAAAATATTTTATCTTACCGTGAAACACTAGATTAGAGGAGATTGAAATAGCGGCCTGATTATCAACAAATATTTGTGTTGATTCTTGCTACTTCAAGCATAAATCTTCAAGTATTTTCCTCAACTAGATGGCTTGATTTGTTGCAGCTGTTGCAACAATGAATTCAGCTTCTGCTGTATTTTGAGCAACAATTTTTTGCTTCTTTGAACACCAACTGATCACACCTGAACCAAGGCTGAACCAAAAACCAATTGTGTTTTTCATATCATCAACCGAACCTGCCCAATCACTGTTAAAAAAATAAACTAGCTGAAATTGATCAATTTTAGCATACTTAATGCCATAATCAACAGTTCCTTTAACATATCTGAGAATTCTCTTGGCAGCCTGCATGTGTTCTTCACTTGCACAATGCATAAACCTAGACAAAAGGCTTACTACTTGCACTATGTCTAGTCTAGAAGCTATGAGGTACATGAGACAACCAATTAGGCTTCTGTAAAGATTCTCATCCACTTTGGAAGATCCATCATCTTTGGAAAACTTTTCTTTTGTTTGCATAGGAGTTTCTACAACCTTACAACTCTCCATATGAAATTGCTTCAAAATTTCCTTGGCATATTTTTTTTGACTGATGAAAATTTGATTCCTTAGCTACCTTACTTCCAGACCCAAAAAATAGGTCAACAATCCCATGTCTGTCATCTCAAATTGCTTAAACATTTCAGATTTAAACTCATTAATAAGCTCTTGATTGTTTCCTGTGACTAAAAGATCATCAACATAAATAGAAATAAAGATAATGTTAATGCCTTCACTTCTTACATAGAGAGTTGCTTCGCTTAAGCTTTTATAGAAGCCTAAGCTAGTTAAGTGATCATCGATCCGACTGTACCAAGCTCTCGGAGCCTGCTTAAGGCCATATAAAGCTTTCTTCAGCAGATAAACATTATTTTCTTGCCCCTGCACAACAAAACCATCAAGTTGTTCTATAAAAATCTCCTCCTTTAAGAAGCCATTTAAAAAAGCAAATTTTACATCTAACTGGAATACTTTCTAGCCCTTTTGCGCTACTACAGCAAGAAGCAATCTGATAGTATCAAGCCTAGCCACTAGAGCAAAAGTCTCTAAAAAATTCACTCTAAATACTTGTGTGTATCCCTTCACTACAAGTATGGCTTTGTACTTATTCACTAACCCATCAACATTTAATTTTGTTTTGAAAACCCATTTAGCTCCAATGACTTTTTTATCGAAGGCCTTTACACCAGTTTCCATGTGTGATTCTTCTCAATCATGCTCAGCTCTTCTTTCATGGCTGACAACCATTTTTTGTCTTGCATTGCTTCTTGAAAACTAGCTGGTTCGAGTACTACTACATTGCATCTGACATAGATGTCCTCAAGTAATCTGATTCCTCTAACAGGTTAGTTCATTAGGCCGTAAAGTAACAGGAGCTTTTCCTTTTTCATTTTTTGAATTCCAGTCCCACACTTCATCCTCCATGAACACTACGTTTCTGCTACTTAGAATCTTTCCAGATTGAGGCTGAAAATTTCTATAGGCTTTGGAGAAAGTGTTGTAGCCTATAACAATTCCTGGTTCAGGTTTCTTGTCAAGTTTGTCCTTTTGATTTGTGGCACATGAGTAAAACACAAACAACCAAATATTTTCAGATTTTTCATATTAGGTTTGAACCCATACCATGCCTCAAAAGGAGTCTTCCTATCCATAGCTTTTGTAGGAAGCATGTTTAACAAGAACACTGTTATGTTTGTTGCTTCTGCCCAATACTCCTTAGGCAAACCTTTCTCATGCATCAAGCATCTTGCCATTTCAAAAATGGTTATGTTCTTCCTTTCACTAACTCCATTTTATTGTGGAGTGTATGGGGCTGTCAATTGATGCTCAATGCCAGCTTCCTCACAAAAATGATTAAATTTTTCTGAAGTATACTCCTTGCCATTATCAGATCTCAACATTTGAATGGTACAACCACTTTGGTTTTCAATCCACTACTTAAATTTCCAAAAGACATCTACAACTTCAGATTTAAATCTGAGAAAATAAATCCAATACATACAAATGAAGTCATCAATAAAGATTATATAATATTTACTCCCTTTTAGTGAAGGAGTTTTTTGAGGTCCAGCAATATCTGTGTGGATGAGTTGCAGCTTCTCTGTTGCTCTCCGGGTGGATTTTTGAAATGGGAGTCTTGCTTGTTTGCCATATTAACAAGCCTTGCAACCGGGTAATTCTGACTCCAAGTGGGGTATGCCATAGACCAGCTCCTTTCTTTGCATATTTAGGATTGTTGTATGATGAAAATGACCTAGCCTTTTATGCCATATATCTGCGTTGTTTTTGACGACTGGATAGGCTACTTGCTCCTCCTCCATTGGATCAAGAGAGAAGCTTTTGCCTATCATTTTGATTCTAAATTCTTCATCATCATTTGCATGTTTGATCAAGCATTGCTTATTCTTAAAGATGACTAAAAATCCCTTCTCAACTAACTACCCAACACTTAGCAAGTTTTGATCAATATCAGGTACATACAAGACATTAGAAATTAGTTTTGTACCTGTGCAGCTTTCAATGGCTATAGTTACCTTTCCCTTGACCATGATGTAGTCATCATTGCCAATTCTGACTTTTGATACTTGTGACCTATCCAGATCTTTGAAAAGTTCTAGATGACTCATCATATGATTGGTACACCCGCTATCGATCAACCAACATTCACTTGAGCTGCTGCTAGTGAAACAGGTTGCTATGAATAGTCGTTCTTCCTCCTGCAGATCAGCAACTTTAGCCTCATTCTTTTGTTGCAAATTATTCTTGCATATTTTCTCATGATATGTCCCATATTGTGGCATTTTACACATATGACATCAGGTCTTTTCCAACATTGGAAAGGAGGATGACCTTTTTTTCCACAATGCTTGCAAGGAGGAAATTCTCTATTTTTTTCTCCAGTATTATTATTGGTGATACTGGCTGCTTTTTGTGAGTTGAAACTCCTTTTCATGAATTTCTTCTCCTTGTTTTTTCTTCCTTCGTTGACTTGCAACTCAGCCTGCAATGCTCCTTCTACAACACCTTCAACTCTCATTAATCTTCTTTGTTCCTGAGCCTGTAAGGCATTCAATAATTCCCCCAAAGTAACTTTTGACAGATCTTTAGTATTTTCCAAAGAAGAAATAGTAGTTTTAAATCTTTCCGAAATAGTTACAAGTATTTTCTGAACAATTCTAGAATCAGAAAATTCATAACCGAGTAACCTTACTTTGTTGACAATGCTGAGAAGCTTATTTGCATACTCCTTGATTGTCTCAGATTCTTTCATTTTCTGCATTTCAAATTCTCTAACCAAATTCAACATTTGCATTCTTTTGATCCTTTCATCTCCTTCATATTCGCTTTTGAGGAAATTCCAGGTTTCAAAAGCTGATTTCAGAGTCATAATTCTGGTAAAAATTTCTGGTGAAACAACAGCAAATAAAGAGGGTCTTGCCTTCGACTTTCTTGTTCTTCTCCCTGTGATTTTTGATCTGCACCATTGTCGGATTTGCTGGCAATGGAGGAACTTCGTAGTCCTCCTCTACAGCTTCCCAAAGGTCATTTGCCTGTAGGTGTGCCTCCATTTTGGCTGCCCAAATATGAAAATTTTCACCATTAAACACAGGTGGTGCTAGTGCTGTGAATGATGTTTCAGAATCCATGAGTGGAATGAAGCGAGGTTTTAGGTGTTTAGGTTTTTTATGGTGGGTTTCACTTAACTCACTCACAAGTCCTCGTAAGAAAACAAGCTCTAATGCCACTTTGATGGAATAAAAAGTGATATATAACTAGAAGTTTTATGAAGATAGAAGACAGTTATTTCATTGAGTGATGAAGTGCTTAAATACAAAACTTCTTCACAAAAAAATCAGAAATAAAAGGCAACAAACTAGCTAAACTTTAGCTACTAACAGATAAAAATCAAAACAACTCCTCAAAATTATGATCTTCAAATCTGGAAATATTCAGCTGTATCTTTGACATTTTCAACCACAATTCCAGCAGCTTCTAAGGCAGAATCTTCACAGCAATGAACCCATCATGACCCGGAGTTTTAGTAGGGTGCATAGAAAAACAGCAGACTTGATTTCAGTAACTGTAACTGTTTTCAAGAGTTTCTTATTCATAGAGGGTCGCAAACTGCTTGAGTCCATCAACAACAAAAGAGATATCTGAGCTACCACCAGAAGCAAAAAAAAATTGAAAATAATCGATAGCAATATTGCCAATAGCAGGACTATGAGTTTTTCCAGTTACCAGTAGCATCATAAGGACCTTTAATAGAATTCCGGTGCGGTTAAATGACTGTAGAAGCATGAAAAAAAGGAAGTATTCCGGTCCCTAAGTCAAAGCCAATTTAGTCGAGATTTTTGTTGCCAATGTTCCTCTTCAAAGGACTAAGCTTTCAAAAGATTCTGCTCAACAACTTTGACTTCAGGCACATAGCTACTAGATGAATCCGGTTGTAAAGCAAAAAGTTGTTGCTTTAATTGATCAATAATCCTTCTGGAATTTTGATTGGAATTAACGTTCACACCACAAGAGCAATCTGCAAAATTTGAGCCTGGTAAAAAAGGAAAACATTCTGGTGCCAACCACTGACGATCTTCAAGCGTTAATAACAATAACCTGACTAACAGGCAGATCAGACCAACAAGAATTGAATTTGAATTGCCTCTTGTCGCTGACCTGATCATGATCAGCATGCAACAGAACAAGGTGATGATCTGATCCTATATCCTGGAGACATATAGCGGGTACGCCAACACCAAGAAGCCAGCATACGGTCAAGACACACCTGAATGTTATCAACACCAGTATGCGTGTGAATGAATGTCCAGAGAAGCCAATATCAATCAGACCAGTTAAACTAACAAAGTTTTGAAAATGAGAAGAGGATGCCTGTGTCTATAATCACCCACCTGATTTTTCAGAATTGAATAGAATATCATTAACTCACAAAATAAAAATAAAAAAATACATAAATAATGAAATATAATTAGCCCATGTTAAGCTTAGACCTAGCAGAAGTATGAACCATTCAGACTGCTGCAATCTTAATTAAGATAAAAAAAAAAAAGGTACATCAGACACTAACCTTACCTGTTGAAGATACTATCCAGTGCAATTCTGAAAGCACCCATTAAAACATGTTGAGAAGGAAATGTAGCATGTTTGCAAAAATAAGCAGATCAGAAATTATCAAATTAATAAGCAGATAGAAATTATCAAATCCAGTTAACTTCTAAAGAAAAAAAAGAACAGAAATAGAATCCATTCTTCCAATAAATCTAAATAAGACTACTGGGAGTTCTAATAGAACAGATAGTGGTCAATCCATAAATATTTCTATTTTGCAAAATCCACGTGCAATATTAGAAATGGACCAAAGGCCCGTAGAAAAATAACTATAAAGTACAACCAAGCTGAAATAATTAAGTGCTGCTAGCAACCTGATATTCAAGATCATCAGCAGCAAAATATAAAGGAGGTTGATGACCATGGTGCTTTCCAGGAAGCCCTCCAGATCTCAAAACATCACAGAGAACCTGATGCGATTCATTAGTGACAAGTTAATGACTCTTAAAGTCTACAACTACTGGAGGGGAATTATGTATGTCTTATAACATGTAGAGAGAAAAAGAGGAGCAACCTAAGAGAGTTCACCAGAAAACCCCAATACGTCCCAAATATAGCATATTGCAAACCTTCATAGAAGCACCAATACGTCCATCTGGAAATGAGCAAATGTGAGCGTGAGATGTGTTTGCATGTGTGTGGAGCCTTGAATGAGCTCCAGCATGGCTCTTTTGGCTGAGGCTAGTCCAAGCTTTCTCTTTAAAACTCCACCGAGTTTAAGTAAAGTTTTGGAATGACTAAGCGATGCTTGAACAGCTAAATGCTTGACTATAATTCATTTTCAACTCTAGTTTTACTTCAGTTCATGGTTATGGTAACGCATATTACTCATCTAGTACACGGTGAGCAAGATGTCTTCTGTTGAAGTCAAATGCATGCATTCTATTGGACTCAAGCACGGCAGAAATCAATATCTAGTTCAGGAGCCCTGCAGTTTGCAGGTGAGAAATTTTAAAGCTGTAATTTTGATATTCCATCCATGAACAGCTTAATAAGCAATGGTAGGTAGTGAGAAAATTACACCAACGTCTAACAGGGACTATTTTTTATAAATCAAACAGACAGATTTATAATGGACTAGGTTAAAAAATAAATACCCGAATGTCTCTGCCCCAATCTGCAGGATCACTGATGACAAATACTGCCTCGACTGCTTCAGAAGAAACATTGCGTCCTGGAGTCATATCGGCAGAGAGAGTACTCCTAGTCCTATCAGATATCTGCTTGGTTATCCATTTCTTTTACTGAGATACAAGATCAATATTCTCAAAGAAAGAGGCACACTCATCTAAAGAGAGAACCTTTCTGGCAAACGCCAACAAAAACAAATGAGGTTAAATGGATATTTTGCAAAATCTAGAACGGATCTCCTAAAACAGAGATATTATATTATCAACTATCAAATCAAATCAAATCAGTGAGACTTACTTGAAACCATACTCTGACATTACTAAAGCAAGATCTCCTTTTCCAGTGGCAATGACGAGTGGATTCTCATATCTGCAGGGAAAAAACCAGTTCATTGCAAGCCAAGGCAAAATGCATTGGCGGTACATATCTCTTCATGTCTGGAATCCTATTTTTTCAGATGGAATCAACTTTTGCAACTCTATCAATGGCCTCCCTCCCTCTTTCTCCTTAATTGCCTATTCAACAGATTTTGAAAGGAAGAAAAAACAGCTACGCCACAGATTTGTCAGAGTCAAATGATGGTAAGGCAAAGTTCACAGATAAAATATACAACAAAGTTGAGTGTTACCTGAGAAGGTACCCAAAATCTTTACACCTAGAATTTCAGTTAACTCAATGGCTTGTCTGGATTTTGGGATACCACCCTCTGATCAAATAGTTTAATTGCTTGGTTGTGTAAAGCGAAGAATATTAAGAAATATGCAATATTCCTCGAACAAATGTCACGGAGACTCTTCTCTTGCGTAACTTTTATTGATCCAATTTGACCGCATGGCGGAAACATTAATGTACAATCACTGACAAGTTCAACAAAAGTTGATTGCAGACTTAAACATCAATATTACTACATAACATCATTTCTACAGTTTGATCAAATAAATCATCAATTCTTAAGCTTCAAGGTGAACTGCCTAAGAAAAATTATGAATTTATAATATCTTAAAGACAAAAGATACTGCCAATTATAATTTTCTTGATAAACCAAAACAAAAATTGGCTCGTTTAAGTAAATTTACCATTTTCAAATTTTTTCTTAAAAAAAATCAGAATATTTGCATTGCACATTTCACTTCAAATATCCAACATCAGCGTCAATTGTTTAGATAAAAACAGCACCTGCCAAGCATCATCATTTACTTAAAAAAGAGGCACCGTAAAGAATGAAATTACAAAATTATATTTATTATACATTTTTTTCAAAGCTTGAGGAGAGCCACCAATGGGAACACGCCCACCAAGAGTAACTCCATCAATAACAAAGGTAATTCCATAAGAAGAACAAAACCTGTAATCACCCACAAAAATAATTAACTGATTATATTAGTTTTATTTTAAAAAAATTGGAAATTATCAAATCCAACCCTTTCTGCTGCTGCTGCTTTGACTGAAATTAAACTTACAAGGAGACTGAAAGAGCAATAAAGGGAATGAGTGACATGCATATAAAAAAAATTAAAATTAAAATTAAATAAGTTAACTATTTGGTTCAACATTATTTATTTATTAATATATTTTTATAAATATTAAAAATTAATACTATACATAAAAATTTTTTAACATTAAGTATTTATTAAAATATCAGTATACTTTTAAAATCATTAAATATTTTAATAATTATTTTTATTAATATATTTATGTTTTACTTATATATTTTAAATAATATATGCTAATATTTGAATATTTATTCAATTTTTATTTGGTTTGACTTGATCATAAAAATGAAAATTTATTATTTAGAAATGTACGAAAAATGGTGATTTCTATTAGCAAGATTTTCATTTTATCGTAAATTTTAGTCAATTAAATACTATAAATCGAAATTATACATTCCATTCAATTCTCACTCTTATTTTTTACAAATCAAACATTTTTTTACATAAAATATTTCACAAATAAGTTAATAGTGACAAAAAATTTTCTTTTGTTTTAAATTAGTTACAGAATTTTTTTATCTTTTTATATATTTATTTTAGGTGAAAATCACTTGATAGAATTCAGTTTTCTCAGGTGAATTCAATCCACCTCATTAATTTTTTATTGAAAAAAATTTATTATCTTTGGTATAGGCTAAATAATAATTAAATTGATATTTTATTTATCTATATTGGTGGTAATAAACTTTTTTACTAAAAATAATAAAATAAGTGTTAAGAGAGATTGTTTAAAATGAGTGTTGTAAACATTTCGGGTTATTTACACTTACAGTCTCTAATTTATTACCTTTTTTTCTATTATTGTCTCAAATAATCAATTGGACATATAAAAATTTTCTAACTTTTAATTTCAGTAACGGTGATCCTCCATTCATCGTTTTCTGATTAAATCAACACCAAAATGCTGACGTAGGCAAATAAGAGGATAATAATGTGGTAAAATCATTTTTAATAATGAACCAGATATTACATGAGCTCCTATCAAACTTTACTACATAAATTAAAAAACTCCACGTAACATGGCTTGCAGTTCATTATTGAAAATAATTTTGCCGCATCATCATCTTCTTATTTGTTCATGTCAGTATTGATCGGTGTTGATTTCATCGAAAATCGATAAATAAGAGATCATCGTTATTGAAATTAAAAATTAGAAATTTTTATGTGTCCAATTAATTCATTAAGATGATGGTAGAAAAGGGGTAATAAGTTAGGAACTGTATGAGTGTAAATAACCCTAACATTTCTCAAAAGAAGGATATTATACCTAATTAAAAACTAATGGAAATTTACAACTTTGGCTTTTTAAATTTCCTTTTTTTTTTCTTGCGTCTTTTGAAGTTTAAAATCTAAATCTATTATCTAATAATTAAAATCTGAATCATAAGTTCAAAAATCATAAAATTTATCCATAGAATTTATAAATCTATGATTTTATTAGATTTATAAAGGGTAAATTACAACAAAATTTACGACTTTTAACGCTTTTTACAATTTCGACATATCTTTTTAATTTTAACAATGTCATTTATCAATTTTTTAATTTTACAATTCAATACACCGGTTGAAAATTCGGTGAAATTTTGGTGATGTGGAAACCGAATAAATCTGAATCGATCTACGTAATCGCCACGTCAAAAAGCACTGTTTTAACTATTTGAAAAAAATATATGACCTTTGACATTTTTGACAATTTAAACACGACTAATTGATTTTGACAAATTAATACATATTTTTTATTTTTATTTATTTTATATTTTTCAATTGATGCATGTAAAGTAAATATTTAAATAATAAAAATTTAAAATTAATTTTTTTAATTAAATAAAATATAAATTTTATTGTTTATTTTTATGCAAGGAAAATTTAATTAATACATTCAAATTGATATGTATTTATTTATTTTAGATTAAATTATTATTTTATAATATTTAAAATATTTAAATATTTAATTTAATTAAATTTTATTATATTATTTAAATTAATTTACATATTAAGAAAATTTTATAATCAAATTATACATAACATAATTAATAATATATATGTTTCTGTTGAAATCAAATCTTAGTTTTTATTTTATTGATGAATTTATAGTAATTAATTAATATATTTTATTTTTTATTTTTTATTAATAAATTGATTTTAAATTAATAAAAAAATAAAATTAATTAAATAATAAAAAATTAAAAATTAAAAATAATTAATTACTCTAAATTCATCAATAAAAGAAAAATTAAAATTTGATATATATTTAGTTATTTTAGATTAAATTATTATTTTATAATATTTAAAATATTTAAATATTTAATTTAATCAAATTGTATTATATTATTTAAATTGATTTACATATTAAGTAAACTTTACAATTCAATTATACGTAAAATAATTAATAATAAATATGTATTTGTTGAAATCAAATCTTAATTTTCATTTTATTGATGAATTTAAAGTAATTAATTAATATTTTTAATTTTATATTTTTATTAATAAATTAATTTTAAATTAATCAAAATATAAAAATAATTAAAAATTAAAATTAATTAATTACTCTAAATTCATCAATAAAAGAAAAATTAAGATTTCATTTCAATGAAAACATATATATCGTCAATTATTTTGAATTTTCATTATTTAAATATTTACTTTACATGCATCAATTGAAAAAAATAAATTAAATAAAAAATAAAAAATGTGTATTTGTAACACCCTATACCCTTAGTATTAATGCACATCATGATATCTCATATTATTATTAAGTATTCTTTAGTCACATGTAATTATTATACACACACTTATAATTATCCGTACACGTATACAAACATTTTGCATTAACTAATGGGCATATGTATGCTACAAGGAGAGAGAGAGTCTGGATTCGGCCGACAACCTATGCTCCATGCTTTAACTACCATGCTATATGCTTCAAAATAGTCACACTTCAAGCTTCTTTATCTGGAAAAATAATTGCGATTTGGTGAGTCGCGACTCAATGAATATAAACATAAATTAAATTCTAAAGGCTAAAACAAACATTTCAACATCTCATAAAATAAA
>CATIWM010283675.1:0-10154 GCA_949671775.1 Mallotus repandus
AATAAATAAAGTAAAAAGTTGAATGAAAAAAAGAAATAGAAAAAAATAATGATAAAAGTACAAAAGGGACAAAATAATTGAAAACGAAATTGGACCAAAAAAAGAAAACAAAACCAAAATAAATAAATAAAACACCACAAATTATACTTCCAATTGGAATTTGATTTTTCGATTGGAAATTTTAAAAATAATAGTTAAACAAAATTAAAATCAAATGAAAAAAAGAAAGGAGTAGAAGAAGATGACTTAATGGATGCAGTATTGATTTATCTCTAAAGAGATGATCACCGATTGATGAAAGACTGTGGCTTTTATTGTGTTTGTTTGTGATTTTTAGCTTTATTTGATATGATTAATGGCAAAGAACTAAAAAAAAAGTATGTAAAAATGAAAAAGAGTGGATGTACCTTGACTTACAATTAAGAATCAAAAGGCTTTTTCTGTTCAACCGAATTCACTCATCAGCAAATCAAATTAGCTATTTGGCCAACTTGAAAATTCGCTGCTTATGGCCAATTTGGCCACTTGGCCAACATGGGCCTAAAGTAAATGGCCACTCCACTTCGGCTTATGCGAATATGCCACTTTCACTTTGTTTTGACAATTCTTGGCCATTTAAAACTCATTTGAAGAAAATTTAGACTTTGGTCCATTTCCTTTTCTTAATTTTTTTTGAATTTTATCTTTTTCTATTTTTTGATAAATTTGAGTCAATAATATTGTTGAATGATAAAAACTTAGCTTTTGTATTGATGTTTAATAATATTTATATAGATACACGTACATATAAATTAGTTGTAACAAATACAACAATGCAACAAACATAACAAACAATATCTAACATAAGGCTTATTAAAGCTTATCACTAGTGTATCATTAATACCCCATAAGGCTAGGCTAGCAAGGTGCGAGCTGTAGTTTGGAAAAAATAAACTGAAATGCTGGTTTGGCTAAAGGCTTTGTCAAGATATCAGTGAGTTGGTCCTTTGTGGAGATAGACCCAATGCTTAGACATTTGGCAGCAACTTGCTCACACACAAAATTATAGTCAACCTCAACATGTCTTGTTTTCGCAGTGAATGCAGCATTAGAGGAGATGAAAACTACTCTTAAATTATCACACCAAACATGGGGTACCTTGGTGATTGGAAGGCTAAGTTCATGTAAAAGATGAGAGAGACATCGAAGGCAACAGTAACATTAGCAATAACCTTGAACTTAGATTCTGTTGAACTTCGAGCCACTGTTTATTGCCAAGCAATCAAATTTGTGCCCATATATATAACATAACCGCCAGTGGATTTGCGGTCATATAAGCTACCCACCCAATCAACATCAACAAAAGCTGTAAGATTGAAATTATTAGTGCGAGATAAAAGCAAACTATGATCCTTAGTACAATGGAGATACTGAAGTACTCTTTTCATTGCTTGAAGATGAAGTTGTGTAGGAGAATGCATAAATTGGGTGAGTTTGTTGACAAAAAACATTAAATTCGGTCTTGTAAAAGTAACATATTGTAAAGACCCACAACATCTCTAAAATTTTAATGCATCAATCGGAGAAAAATGTGTAGATGAATCTTTGAAAAGAGATGTACTCGAAACCATGGGTGTGGAGATGGGTTTGCATATTGCCATTCCCATGAAATCTTGAATGCTAGCAATATACTTCTTTTAAGATAAACGAAGTCCAGTAGGACGAACACATGCTTGAATTCCCAAAAAATAGTACAATGATTCAAGATTCCTTAAAGGAAATTTAGAAGATAATTTGTTACTAGTGAGTAAAATGCCATCCACATAAATCAAGATAAAGCATTGTATATTGTCTTGAATATAAATAAATAAGGAGGGATTATAATGAGAACTAGAGAAGCCAATGGATTGAAGAAAGCCACTTAATTTCTAAAACCAGGCACGTGGAGCCTGCTTTAAACCATAAATCGATTTGCGAAGTTGACAAACATGGTGAGGATGTTTAGGATCAATCTAGCATTGAGGTTGGACCATATAAACTATTTTAATTAATCCACCATGTAAAAATGCATTGATGCCATGTGTCTAAGGTAGCTAGAGAAGTAGTGATTGGAGAAGAGGAGGAGGAAGGCGTAGAATGCAACTTATAGAGCCCCAAGTCACTCATTCCTCGAAGTAGAACTTCCTTGGTCTGACAATCCTTCACAAGACAATGGTTAGAAAAAAATTTAACTAAACAATTATTATCATTACATAAGCGATGAACAAAAAGTAGTGGCTTAGTAATTGGAGGCACATGAAGAACATTGTTAAGGGAAAGAAAAGAATGATTATAGGATGGAATAGAACTTTTACTAACATGAGCAATTGAAATGCCTTGACCATTACCAACAAGAACTTTATTAGTACCTTTATAATCTTCAGCAGTATGAAGTGATGCCAAGTCTTGAGTAATGTGGTGGCTTGCACTAATGTCCGGATACCAATCAAATCTAGTTGTGGTCGATGGTGGTCCTTGTAAGGAAAATTGAGCTTACAGATTGAATGAAGGATGATGAGCTTGATGTGAGTAAGCAAACCGAGAGTCACCCTGACCAGAATGACAAAAATGAGTAGTAATGGTATGATCAAATCTATGTTGGCATTCAAGAGCGGAATGATTTTGATATCCGCAAATTTGACAAGCAGTATGCTGAGGGCAAGATGGAGAAGAGAAACCCCATCGACCACCATGAGCTCGATTCTGATGAGGTGAGAATTGTTGATGGTAGAAGGAAGAAGTGTTGGAAATATTTTATTTGTGAGCAAGGTTGACTATAGGCAGCGATGCTTTTTGAGATTTAAGTAAAAGTTCATAAGCCACTAGTTGTCCATGTAGTTCATGGAATAGAGGTGGATCAATTCATCATTGAAGGGCTCCTACGACACCATTAAAATTAGAACCAAGCTGAAGGAATATTATTGCATTGAATTCGGCAGGAGAAAGGGCTTAGCCAGCCAAAGTTAGAGAGTCAGCGATCTATTTGGCTTGGAATAAGTAGTCAAAAACTGATTTTGTCATCCTTTTTTAAGTTGTATAGCTCAATGTATAATTGAGTGCATTGAGTGTTATTGACAATGCCATATGCAGTCTCTAAAGCTTTCCAAACTACTAAGGAAGAATTAAGGCCAATGAGATGTAGGTACATTTCTTCAAAAATTAAGGAGAGTAGCCATGAAAACAAGAGTTGATCTTTATTAAACCATTGAAGATATGCAAGATTTGGTTCCATGGTTGAAGATTTTGGATTGAGAATATCTTTTGGTTGAGAAGGTTCAATGCCAGTTAGAATATCATGAAGTTTATAAAAATTTAGTAAGGGTTAGAATTGAAGCTTCCAAGGTCTATAATTTATGGAATTAAGTTTAATAGAGAAGGATTACTATAGGTGAGAAGGTGTTGAAGATAATGAGTTCAAAAAAGGAATAAGTGTAGGTAATTGAGACGAGGTGGAAATTGATGAAGAGGAGGATGAGGTAGTAGAAGATTAAGAAGAGTTTGTAGCCATGGTATTTGTTCTGATACCAAGTCAATAATATTGTTGAATGATAAGCACTTAACTTGTGTATTGATGTTTAATAATATTTATACAGATACAAGTGCATATAAATCAGTTATAACAGATACAACAATGCAACAAACATAACAAATAATATCTAACAGAAGGCTTATCAAAGCTTATCACTAGTGTATCACTAATAATTTATTTTTAAAAAAAGATATAAATAAATAAATAAATAAAATTTAAAAATAATTTACAATTTAGTTCAAAACCAATAAATTAGATTCAATAAATCTAATTTCACAATCAATTTTCATCATTGGGTCTTCTGTCGCATCCAAACTCAAATCTTCTGGAAATTGGGTGTTTACAAAAACCACATAAAATAAAATAAGCATGCAAAAGAAATGAAGGGAGGAGAAAAGATTACAACCTTTAATCATGCAAATAAATAAAATAAATGAAACAAACTAAAATAAAATAAACATGCAAAGAAAGGAGGGAGGTAAACAACTTACAACCCTTAATCATGCAAGTAAACACAAATTAGAAATAATAATAAAAATAAATGAAAAGTAAATAAATAACATTAAAGAGCTCCATCATTCAAGTTAATTACTTAGTGACTCAAAAGTCACTCAAATGCATAAATCCTGAAAATTAAAATCATTAATCCACAATAAAACCTATAAAAGAAACCACCAAGTTCAAAAGGATAAAATAAACAATCAAAATTAAATATTGCACTTACCTTAACCTTAAAATTATAATTAATAATAAAATCAATGTAGCAAAATAATGAGAGAGTAAACAAAAGGAATACATAAATAAAACCCACAAAATGCTCAAACACAGATGATAAAATCAGTATTAAAGTAAACCTAAATTTACCAAATATGCGAAAGATTAAACCTAAAATATTGATGAGTGCATGCCCTAATTAACACAAAATATTTAATCAACTACATGATCACTAAAATTAAGCAGTAAAACAATAAAAATTACACTAAATTACAAATATACTTGAAAATATTTAAGGTATTTTCCAAATAAAGAGACAAAAAAGAAGATATGGTGACGCCTGACTAAAAAAGGCAAATGGAATAAGGTACCAATCCTTTTTTATGGAATAGCAGGCAAAGTCCTACTCGAAGCAGGATAAAGGAAAGAATTCAGCGGCTAGAAGATCTAATCTACTTAAAATTTCTTGGTGATCTGAAAAGAAAAAAAAGTCAAGGTTCATAAACACCTGGGATTGCTATTAGAGAAAGGTTGGTTTTAGAGTCATTGAGAAGGCAATGAGTAACTTTTTCTATAGGACTTTTACAAGCCATTAGTAGGGAGTTTGTGTTCTCTCTTACTGGGTAAGTATCTTGGTGTTCCCTTACTCCATGAGTGAGTTACCAAAAACACTTATAAATACATTATTGATAGAGTTCAAGATAGAACCCATTTTCCCTTACCCTATTCTTTCATTTCCACTTAAGCTTCCCCTGTTTGGGGAATTAATTGATTAGATACCCGAGAACCATAATTTTTCTAGGGAACAACTTCTACGATGATAGATAGGGGTGAGGCTTATTTGGCATCTATGCCCCCTATCCTCTAAACAGTATAGGAGCCTTTCATCTTGTACTGCTCACACTCCTATATTTCCACGGTACCTCCTCCACTATAGTGTGAGCTGGGAGCATCTTTAAAAAGTGGGGCCTAATTAAAAATTTATTGTCAACAACGACAATAAAACCACTGTGAGCAACCTGAGGGTTTGGGAGATTCTAAGTGGGACATGGCAACTTTACCGAATGGGACAAGGACAAATGTTTGGTCTTGGGGGGATGCAAGACGCTTTTGTGTTTGGAGTCACCACCTAGTTTTTAGAAAATTAGGAAAAGATGAAAGGGCCAAAATTAGGTCACTCAACGAGTATCGTCCCTAATAGAGATTCTAATCCAGGAGATCTCATATACTTTTTGACTATTTCTCATTTTAATACTCAATAAGTAGCTATCGCAGTACCCTAGTTTGGGTAATGAAAGTTGATATATATGCATTCGCATAAGCACGTTGATAATATCGAAAAGTATGAGAACTTCAACATAATAATTTACAAGGCTTTCCTAGTAAATACATATGAAAGAGAAAAAGATGCGGAAATGTAAATCTAGTCCCAATCTAGAATACACCTGCAAAATAAAGGTTAACACAACTATGTGCGATTCCATCTATTCATCCACTCGGATAACATATAAGCACAACGAAGATGATTGATGCATCATGAATGATTAAATAGATGCACATAGTTTATGCTCTAGCAGGAATTATTATAAAGCCTTTCTAAATGATGGAGTAAATAGTAAATAATGATGATTGCATCATTGGACCGCAATATCAAAGCTCTAGCTTAGATAAGGAGTTTTCGTGTTTACTGAATGCATATTGATGCAAAATGACAATTAATTATGAGCAAACAAAGCAGAGATTATTCAATCAGCATGCAAATTGCCAGCCTCATCACACAATCACAACAATTTCTCAACTGCTGGCACTGATAAAGTAAAATGCAAGATAGTAAATAAACGTGCAAAAATGATTATTTGGTCCTTAGATTCGATTGAGCTTGTTTGGTGTTTTTGAAGCTTTAGCTTCAAGAGATTTTCAAGCTTTCCTCGTCGAGAAGTTGAAAATGACATGTGTAAAGCAAATTTGTATACCTTTAAAGTAAGCTTTGAAAAAGATGAGGGTGGGTTTGGTGCAAAAGTTGTCTAAAAATCTTATAAAAAATGTAGAAAGTGGGCTGAAGGTATGTGGATTGGGGCTCCTAAGCCTTCAATTTGATAGTGCATCAGCGTGTGCTTTTTGGGCTCTTGCCTGTGTTTCCTAAGCTCTAGCTTTTTCTCCCTAGGCTCTTGCCTTGTCTTCCTTGGCTCTAGCCTTTGCAAAAATGGGAGGTAGAGACCTCTATTTATAGGGAAATATGCCAAAAAAATGTGCAAATTAGTGAAAATGTGCGTGATCACATGCCTAGGACGCTTGATCACGCCCTTGGAACATGTGATCACGGCCCTGAGGTGCATGATCACGAGCTCTTGCATGCATCACGTAGCCTTCCCAGGCATCAACTGCGCTATTTTAGGGCTATTTTTCAGGGTTTTTGGACCTTCCAGACATGCTTCTGAGGTTCATTTTGTCAAAATCGGCTTCCATTTTCACACACGAGCAAAATGTGTTTGTGCTTGATCACGCACTGTAAATTCACTCATGCACTACTTCTCGTGGTTACGGACACTATTTTGGGGTCACTTCCGGAAGTTTTAAGTGCCTACAAATGCGTTTTTGACATCCATTTTATGAAAATTGACTTCTAATTTTCATGAAGTTGAACATTGGTCTCTTAAGTTGAAGACTGGTCTGATGAGTTGCTTGTTTTGAGTAATGTTTGTTGAAAATGAGCAACTCACCACTCTGCTTGTTTACATTTCATGAAATCAGGGTGCAACTTAATGATTCGATGGTTGATTTTGCTTGGTTCGGGCTTTTCATATTCTCAACTACGCTTCAGAGGCAGTATGAATTAACATACACTTGTCATGTTCGGAGAGATGTTTTCATCATTGGACCTCTTTGGGAACAATCAAATTTTGATGTATGATAGTTGCCTCTTGCTTTACGTGTTTTGCATAGTACTCTAGTATTGATGTCAATACTTGTGAAGCAAATGCAGAGATGCAAAAGAAGTCTTAGGAAGAGGTACTTACCTGATGCTGTGATGTTTAGTATCTTGACTCTAGGTTTGTCACTTGTTTGTGTGCCTTGCAATTCTCTCGGGTGAGGCAAGATGATGCTTTTATAACCTCTTTAGGTATCAATACAAATGCTACTAAGCAGATGTGATGCTTCTAAGCAGAGAAAATGCTTCTAAGTAATGAAATGCTTTTAAGTGAATGAGATGCTACTAAGAGGATGCTTCTAAATAATAAAATGCTTCTGAGCTGATGCTTCTAAGCAAAGGCCTGCTACTAAGCAGATATGATGCTTCAGAGAAATGTTTTAGAGCAAATGGAATGCTACTAAGCTGATGAGATGCTTCTAAGTAGATGAAATGCTTTTAAGTGGACAAGATGCTTCTAAGCGGACGAGATGCTTCTAAGCAGTGAAAATGCTTCTAAGAAATGAGATGCTTTTGAGCAAATGAAGTGCTACTAAGCAGTGGGGTGCTACTAATGAAATACTATTAAGCAGATGGAAAATGCTTACAAGCAAAAAAATTGCTACTGAGTAGTGATGATATCATTATTTGTCATGTTTCGAGTATGATTTCATGACGTGTCAATTGTGATAATTGCAGATGTGACATGCTTGTGTTATCTATGCTTTATTTTTCTTTTATGATATGACTTTTTGAGACACTGATGTTAAATGCAATGTCCTAAAACATGCAATGCTCGTGTTTATGTGATTTGTGTGTGTTTTTCATGCATTCTTTCAGCAAAATGCAAGTTTTAGACCTTAGGAATGCATATACGGGGGTCTCGGTATGTGTGTTTATGAACCTTGGAGCGTGTAAGGCTCAGAAGGATGTGTGATCATGCATTTGGGGCACGTGATCATGCACTCTGTGGCGTGTCCGATGCTTATAAAATTAATTCATTTTCGAGTTTGGGGTGACTTTTACTTTTTTTTGTCCTTTTTTTAGCTCTCTTTTTACTGTTTTTCTTTGATTGTTGCTCTATTGCTTCATGGAGTGCAAAAATTATGGACTTCCCTCTTATTCCCGAGGATCTTGGTGACCTTAGCGATGTGAATATCGCTTCTTTTTCTTTTGGCAAGTTCATTTTAGAGGATGAGGCAGTTCTCGAGTAGACTAGTACAGGGACCTCTACTGTTGGAGCTACAGAGGCTGCTGGGACTAGTAGCAGAGCCTCTTTTCATTCACCTCAACTTTCTCGGGGCGATCCAGTTCCTATTGTCTATAGCCTGGAGACTCAAGCATGGACTATTCATCATCAACCGATTAGTTTGCTTACTTAGTTCTTGCTGTAGTTAGCCTTACTTATTATAGCTCTAGTTGTTTGTCTGAATACTTACTGTACATGTTGCTCTTGGTTTTAGCTATTGCTATTTGATTTTAGCATTCGTTGTCTGTATAGCTCTACCTGACATGAATTTTAGCTCTTACTGTAGCCTAATATTTGCCATAATTTAGCTCTAGTTGTTGTTGAGCTCAACTATAGTGCAACTCTGGTTTTGATGACTGTAGCTCTAGCTATTGTGTAGCTCTAGTTGTGGTGTATCTCTAGTTCTGTAGCTCTAACTATTGTGTAGGTCTAGCTATGATATAGCTCTAACTATGATGTAGCTCTAGCTGTGGTTTAGCTCTTACTGTAGTGTAGCTCTTACTGTGATGACTGTAGCTCTAGTTGTGATTTTAGCTCTTGCTATAGCTTTTGCTGTGAGTTTAGCTCGACCTATAATGACTGTAGCTCTAACTATGGTTTAGCTCTTACTGTAATGATTGTATCCCTAGCTGTGATTTTAGCTCTTGCTGTGATGACTATAGCTCTAGCTGTAATGACTGTAGCTCTAACTATAATTTTAGCTCTTGTTGTAAGGTAGCACTTGCTGTGATGTAGCTCTAGCTGTAATAACTGTAGCTCTAGCTATGATTTTAGCTCTTACTATAGTATAGCTCTAGCTATGATGTCTGTAGCTCTAGCTGTAATTACTATAGCTCTAGCTCTAATGACTGTGGCACTTGCTATAATTTTCCTGCAAAGATGTAAAAAAATGTTTTAGTATTTGATGAAATGTTTTAATTATTTTACCTGTCGGTTGCAGTCCTTTAGGTCTGTCATTCAGCTGCTTGGTAGCTTCAATAAAGTCAGCTCATATTATTAGAGTCTTCCTCCATTTGTGAAGCAGATGGTTGCTGGAAAGGGATTTTATGGTATTATTTCTGCTCTTACTTATAACTCTTATGCATCGAGTCAGGCTACGATGTGTGCTCTCATTGAGCGGTGGATGGATACTATCCACACATTCCATTTGCCTTTCAGGGAGATGACTATTACTCTACTTGACTTTACAGCCATTATGACACTGAGTTTTTCTAGAAGCCTGTCCCTTTTATTAATAAGGTGTGTAGTTCTGCCGTCGCAAGGAACAGATGGCTGAAGGATCTATTTGACATTACTACTTCAGTGAAGTCTAGTTGCTCTACTTTGATTCAGTATAGGCAGCTTGCAGATAAGGTGAGGTTGGAGCATGATGCAGGTTGTGTTAATTCTGAGCAGTTGGCTCGGTGTTTCTTGTTATACCTTCTGAGTGTTGTTATCTTCCCGAATGCCTCTAGTATTGGCTTCCTACAGTTGTTACCGGTCTTGAGGAACTTTAGGGATCTGCCGAAGTAAAGTTAGGGTATAGCTGCTTTTGCCCACATGTATTATGGTTTGGATGCGGCTTGTAGAGAACGCTCACGTGTTTGTAGCTACTTATTTGAAGCGGGTCAAATTGTAATATCCTAGTCTCTAAGACTTAGTATAGAGTAAGAAGGGTGTCGAACACTCGGGAATTTGGATAAACTTTATATTAACCGTATAGTTACTTAGATGGATAGGCAAGAAAAATCAAAATG